>CAVNYN010249873.1:0-12880 GCA_963692815.1 Nyctanthes arbor-tristis
CTGCCATTTCTGGCAGCAAAATGGGGGGGATTCACCCCCCCTTTTTGGCCGCCGGAATGAACCATTCCGGCGGCAGGCCGCCGGTAGTACTGCCGGCGGCAAGGGAGACGCGGGGTGGGTTTTTTTAGTTTTTTATTATTTTTAAACGTTTTTAAAAAAAAGTTTAAAATGTTTATAGGGGTATAATCGTCTTTTTATAAAAATTTGGCGGAATAGTGGCAATAGAGACGATTTGTGTGCATTTTTGAAAGGTTGGGGGCTGTGGTGTGTCTTAAAAAAGGTTGGGGATGAAACGGGTTCTTAACCTAAAGGTTGGGGACGATTTGCGAAATTAACTCTCAGAATAATTAGGAGCAGTGCAAATCGAACATCGCAAGATGTAGTTATAACCAAACATAGTGGTTCGCGTAGTCGACTCCAAATTCATTGAAAAATCTGTATTTAAAGCTTCAGAAGGGAGTCTCCACAACCTTGCTTATTACCCACCTTCTCAACATTTTCCTTCATTAATTCTTCAACGCTTCGTAAAGGTACTATACTGTTCTTGATGCACAAGTGACAAAGCATTAGAATATGCTATTCTAGCAGATAACCGAATTATCTGCTTCAGGCTGAGAGAAATCAATAAAATGAAGTGGAGAATGTATACTGAGAGAGACATAATGGCTGTGGCACTTCAATATAATAAGAAAATATTATTTAAAAATTCACAAAAGTGGTTCACTGGTCACAAGTTCAAATAAAAGGGAAACCATTCGAAAATCAAAAGCATTTTACACTCATAGACATGCATGTCAATAGTGCAGTACTATTAACATATGGCATCTTAGATGAGATGATAAAACATTGTCTTGAAACAACAAAGTTATTATATGAACTCACTTCATTAAGAGGGTGGTCTGGAAGCATCATAGAAGTGACTAAGGTAGAGCACCATGCTCTATGTACCCAGGAGGAGGAGCAGACCACGGGATGTATGGCATCAGAGGAGTGCCATGCTGGATAGGTCCAGGTCTGACAGAAGCCTTTGAGCTTGGAACTGGATCAATCGGACGGTAATCTTCCAAACTTACACTGCCTCCATCGTCTTGACCAGAGTGTCGAGTATTCCTATTACCCTGCATATTTTAGCAAGATATGAGGAATCAAGTTACATTATTGTTTGAACAAGACCCTGTGAAGTCCCTCTTGAGATTTTGTTAGAATGAGTGGTTGAGATTTGTGCAGTACAAGTGAGTCCTGTCAAATGTGTGGATGTGATTTGTTTGACCAGATTCTATTTTTAAATAGAATTGGTTTGTGAATATGGGCTAATTGAAGAGACAACTACATGAATAGTCAAGGTTACTGGGCAATCTAAGTAGACAGAAAAATAAAATAAAATCACATTTTTGTCACAAACAATAGGTTGTATCTTTCTCGTGTTAATCAAAAGTTAGTATTGGGTTGGCAAGATAGAATTATTCATTGGTAAAGGAAATGGGACTAACAAGTTTCTTCTCTCTGAAAGTTTTCAATGAGTGGGATTAACAATTTAATATGGTACCAAAATTGGCAAAGGTCTTGTATTCAACTCTAACTATAACCCATTTTTGAGAATTCCAAACAATATGTCGTTGATGGAAAAAAGAATCTAATTTGCAATTTTGATGCTCATTTTAAAGAGCTATGTATGTATATGAATATATTGCCCTTTATCTATAACTGCATGAATTTCAAGATGAGGTGATCAAAAAACAGAAACATTTCTAAGAGAAGACATAAAAATTCAAGGATACAGGGGATCGTCCATCAAAAAGTAACTTAATAGCTATTAATTTCAAACTGCATGTACCTTAAGTTTCCTGCTTTGGATTGTTAATGTCTCAACCTTCCCATGTATGGAAACCACGCCTGCGATCATCAATTCAGGGGTTAACAATGTATTGTGATGGAAGGAAAACCATTCAGGCATTCAGCAAAGTATACACTACCATTTTAGCAAATGAATGACCGTAAGATGACCAAAGAAAATTATAGGAGTCGTGAAAATTAGATTTCCAACATGTTTATTGTAAAGTTGAAGAGCATATAATAAAGACTATATACTTGATTCCCATAGTTTAGCAACGTTCATGCAACATTTGAAATGCAAAGTAGGAGCTTGCGTAGTGGTAAAACATAATTAATTGCAGGGGGTTGAGATCGGAAGAGCGTCGTCACACACTACATCTCTCTCAGAATCTGCCGAAAAACACACGCTCACGTGCACAAACTTTCTCGTTCCATAAAGTTCCTCCAATAAACATATAACAAAGCCATTATTGAACCAGCAACTTCGAAATCTCAAAGTAAGATCCTCAGGTACATCCCAGAGTAAAATTTCTTGAATTGCCAGAATCCATTAAAAACTTAAGTTAGCACTCCAAAATCTTAAAGAAGAAACAGTATCTTGATTTCAAGATACAAAATCTGACTGCAAAGTTTCAAATCGAACTCAGCTCAACAAGGCACGAAACCACCATGGAGATGATCAAACTCCTCTGACCTTCAGAAATACCTCATGTGAATTATGCACAAGATAAAAGAACTCCCTTATTTCCAGATAATGTAGTTCAATGCTGTTTGATCTAATAAATATACCAGTTAACTATATTTTCAATGACCGAATGTCAGAGGGCTGAATATAATACCAACTATTGAAGCAGTAATAATGACAAAATTTGGAAAAATAACATTAACTAGATAAACCATCAGCATCTAATCAGTAGTGCTGAACCACGTCATCTAAAGAAGGGCAAAACCATTAGGCAAGAAAAACTTGTGCATTTAAGTTTTTTCCAAATCTCCTCGGCACATGTAAGTTGAATTAATTTTAATCTAAGCTCTAACAGTAAATTTTCCAGAAGTGGACAGTAGTGAGACTTCAATAGAGTCCATAATACAGCAACTTTATGAGCTCCAATGTAACGTTGAATATCCTAATTTAAAAACTTAGTTTATTAGAGAGATTATCTCTCAACAATTACAAAGATGTAAACCTTTGAGTACATATAACGCAGAGAAGAAAACCACAAAAGATTGATTCAACGACTAAAGGCCCAATCATCATCCTCAATTTCATGACAGATATTCTTCACACTCCCACTCCTTTCCCCACCCCGTTTAAGTTAGCATTGTTCTCAAAAGGCAATGACAGGGAAAGTGTGCGAGATAAAGATCTGGACACCAAAAATAACATGTAACCTTGAACCAACAAGGAAAAGAAAAAAGAATATTGAACGGTAACTGTCAAATAAATCAGATTCTTAACTACAAAGAAGCAAGAGTAAATTTGAAGTCCATGAGAAACCATATACTTGCAAAGGGAATACTGAAAAATTACTAGACTTGTGCTGAACATCACTATTTGAATTACAGAGATAAAAACTCCATTGAAATAACTACAAAAGAAACTATACTAGTTTACACATAATAAAATTATTAAGCATGGCTCGGATAATCAATGATAACATCATGGCTCATGCAATGTTTCCTACTTTCCTATAATTAACACATGCCTCTGAAATGATTCAACATTCCATGCATCAGCTTCAAGTCATTACTCTCTCAAGAATCAAACACCTAACCTCACTAATGTTCCCAAAATAGTAAAATATATAAAACAGAAAACTAAATAAGAAAGTGTTCTTTGGAAAGACAAGAAAAGGAGTTAAGAGTACCAGGATTTAAGGAGGCATTTTCTTGGCTTGAATAACCAAGATACATAAAAGCCGCTGTTCCAACAATAAAGAAAAAGACCAAGAACCCAAAATACTTCATATTATCAACAGAGAGTTCTTCCCAAAATATTTCCTGAAACCCCTCTTTCTTTGGAACGCATAACAACCCACAGAAAATATACAAATTCCCAGAAAAGCAACAACGGAAAACCCTTTAAATAATAATAACCCAACCCATTGGGAAATTCCTTCAAAAGGATTAGTTTTTCGTCAGCCAGCACTAGTCAGACCTGAAAATCCGGGGAGATAGAGAAGATGAATGCCGACAACAAGCCCATGTCGCAGAATATATATAACCATTAAACCATACAATAATCTAACTATAAATAGTTAAATTAATTAATAAATATATTATCAATAACTAGAAAAGAGTCATCAAGAATGTCATGTGCCTTTCATTCTTCTCCGTTGCTGTGGCCTGTGAAGTTGGGTGTGGTAGTAAATGGGGGTGACTGTTGAGTGAAGTTATTGCAAATGGTTTGTTTTTTTGCTGCAGAAAGCAGCACTGGGAATGAATGAAGCGAATTGAATGCTTACAGTGTGGTGAAATGCGAGCCTTTTGCCATTTGTACCCGAAACTCTCATCCCCGTGCTACAGTGAACTTTGACGATTTCCCTCGAATTATTTTAAATTTTGTATGTGTTTATGGTTTCCACCGATCATGTTGAAATCAGATAGATGTCTGGAAGTTTATCTCTTAGTGTAAACGAGCGTAGCCAGAAGAGAGTTGAACCGAAACTTGACAAGCTTTAGCCCAAGGAGGAATGCAACATGTATATACAGCTGTACAAATAGGTTAATAGGTGAGGAGTAAAATTATAATTTTATCTATATATTTTCTCTTTCTTTTAATACATAATATGAGATGAAATTATAATTTCACACTCTTTCTGTATAAGCATCTATACATTTATTTATACTAGTAGATTAAACTCAACCGAAAGACTAATTTTTACTTTTTAACAAGGAAAAAAAAAAGATTTCTTTTTTTTTTTTTTTTTGAAACGGGCTAGTTAGGAATCGGGGTGGCTATCCCTATATCAACCCTACCGTGCATGATTGCAAAAGAAACAAATAGAAGTTTCTCTCTTGGTACCAGCAGCAGATACAGTGAAAAAATAAGAACATATATAAATATGATAGGAGGATCATATGTTAATTTTTTATTGCACTACATTATTTGGGCCCTGGCACAAAGTAGGGGCGAGTTCGGGCTCACCCCTTGCTAGCCAAATAAGGATGGATGCAAAATTTTTAATGGCACGAGTTGTAGTAGGAAAAAATGAAGAATATTCAATAGTAATTGTTAATATAAAATTTTTTTCTCGCTTAGACGGGCTGAAGCTGGGCTGGCCTGCCCGGAATCTGTCCATGAGCCAAAAAGATTTTTCCCTCTTTGTTTCTTTATATAGCCACGTACGTCTAGAGGCTCAACTGTAGTGGCTCCACCCCTACATGCAGATGGTATATAAAAAATTAGAGGTGAACACGATTGGAATCGGACAATTTTTGATTTATTTTTAAACTAAATTATTGGATTTGATTTGGAGAAATTGTAAATTAAACCAAACCATTTAACTTTTCGAACCAAACGAAACCAAACGATATCTAACCACGGTTTGTCTATCAACGTAATGAAAATAGACTCAAAATATGATAGTTTTATAAATATAAGTATTATATTATACATATTCTTTTTGAATACTAATACTAATATCAAACTCATCAAAAGTTAGTAAAATTTACTAAAACATAAATATATAATTAATGAAATGTTACTGATAAAAAAAACTCAAATAATACATAAGCTTTAAATGAGATATTGTTAGAATATGTTTATAGAAGTATTATTTTTTTCAAGCATCTAATGTCAAAATTTTATAAAAATATGGTCAATTAACTAATATATAATTTCTCTAAAATTTTTTAAGGGTATTAATTAAATCGGTCAAAAATTAGCTTATTAAATAACTAAAATGAACCAAATTATCACAAGAAATTCCTTATTATATTACCAAACTTAGTTAATGAATTTGACAATCATAAATGAATTAAGTTATTTGATATTTTTTATCGTATTACTTATACATTAATAATATTTTAATTAAAACATAAAAACGGTTCAGTTCAATTTAAGCGGTTTTTTAAACATCGAAAACTAAACCAAACTATTTAAAGAGGTTTGAAAATTTCTCAAACCAAACAAAGTCATTTCACTTTTCAAATCAAACCAATCCAAACCATTTTTGCGAATTATTTCTGTTTTTCAGTTTGAGGTTTATTTGTTCAGCCTTATAAGAAACCATCCGCTGATATAGAAAATTTTCATTTAGTAGAGGTTGGGGAGTAATCTTAAACTTGAGTGTTTGACTTACATGTGGGTCACGAAGTTTGTTTCATAAAAAATCAACTACTAATTCAAGAAACGGTGTCTTCAAATCTTATACACATGCATGGGATGGGAGGGAATTTTAGCATTTCTCTTTTAAATTAAATTACGAAAATAAATGCCTCCACGTTCTCTTCATCCTTCCTTTAATAATGGAAGAAACGTAATGTCGTGGAGAGACTAGACTAGTGGACTTCAATGCACTGTCCCTCCATGCATTATTTCAAATTTATTTTATTTTACAGGTGTGTATCTCACTCTTTCTAGCAAAATCGTTTACGAGCATAATTTTTCATATTACGAGTAGACAATATTTTAGATACAAAATTGTCTCACTCATAATCAAAGCAGCAAAACCATGACACTACTCGGATCTAAAGAGATGACACATATTGATATATTTAGTAAATTATTTTCCAAAACACATATTGTCATTATTTATATTTTTGTACTATTCAATCACGTGTCAAGTCTTGACACATTCTAGCTTAATGACAACACATGATAAAAGCGCAGTTAATTTGTGATAAAGAAGAAGACATGAAGCAAATTTGTGATCGGCTTCCTCAGAAGAACATGACAACCTGTTGCAATAATTATGATGTGTGTTACTCATGCATTAAGTATCTCTAGTTTTATGTTGCCAAGCGTTAAAAGTTAAGCCATTTTGTCTATTGGAATAGCAATTCATGATACATGCACGAAAATTTACCGCCAACTAAACACAGGAAAGAAATCAACCGATACTGAGGATATCAATTACACATATCTCCACTGCATCCTTCAATAAAATGTACTAATAAAGAGAAGAAGAGGGAAAACTCTTGGGGTACTGTTTACTTCTCTTCTATAGGGTTTTCCTATTTACAGAAGTAAGTATGGGTCACATGGCATATTATGCTCTCGGGACTTCTAATCTAATAACTAAACAGCACATGAGCGAGAACCATGGCAAAGGAGTGGCGCACACTTTGCCCATTGAACCCAAAATGGTCGATCGCGTCTTCCAGTAAGCTGTTTGTCATTTCTCTTCAGCATCTCCCACAAGATGTGAACATCCTCGTAAGCACACGTTTCAACTTCTTCGCGAAGCTTTACGAGCCCTAGTACAGGTCAAACCAACATTTCTTGGATAGTTAGTATGGATCACACACTCTCACTAACGAATTCTCACCTGAGATTGAGAATGTTGCTATTTCTGAATTTTATTTTTTTTAAAAGTCTTCATATTTCAATTTGCACGCAGAGTCTTATTCCGGACATTTGGCAACTCAATGTATAAAGAAGAAGAAGAAGAAGAAGAAGAAGAAGAAGAAGAAGAAGAAGAAGAAGAAGAAGAAGAAGAGGCTTACCAGTTTTCTGAAAATGGAGACTTTTGGCGACTTTAGCCCATACCTTCCTCATTTTTCCCCACCACCCCATCTTCATCAATCGTCCTGGAGGCTGAGCACCGAGAACGAGAAATCCGAATGCCCTGAAAGCAAAAACACAAATATATAGTTCGAAACTTCATTAAAATATCAGAACATGATGGAGATCGTTGCCAGCAAACAATTTGGACTGACCCAATAGAGATTGAGAGCTTCCGGCGAAGAAAATATGGAAGTTGCTACTTTGCTTTTGCTCTCGGCAGAGGAAGGGGAAGAAGGCGCTGTGACGGTTTAGAATCCTGGATGGAATTTACGTACATTTGGGATACCGCGTCCGCAATTGACGTTCCCTTTTCAATAGTTTCAGATTCAATTTCGCTGCGTGTGGAATATCTTCTTGAGAATAATAATGCGAGTATATCGTAACCTGCCTAACAACCAGAACAACTCTATGCCAAAACTCTCCAATTATGTACAATTGTTTGTCAATATGAGATTCGTGCCTAAAATACCTCAAGGTGTGCGTGTACACACACATATATATATATACATACACACACTATAATATAAAATAAAATCAATTTATATATTCAATTTAACACATTATCTCTTTTATTTCACGTTAAAATACAATTTTTTATGTGAATACAAACATTGTTACGCGCATTTTATAAGGTTGGAATACATGATGTCACGATGCATCTCCAAGTTAAGCTCAAGAGTATGATGACATATCATGGAATGAATACAAATAAATGAATAATAATCATCATCACTAAATTACAGTGGTATATTTCACATTTTGTCTCTAACCTTAGCATTTTGTATTGCCTGGGACTCAAGTCTTTTTTTCTTTTTAAGCCGTTGAGTCCCTAACGTTTCATAAATTCGCACATAATGTCCCTCCTAATGGATTCAATTAATAATTCCATTAACTTTCAATAAAAATAACTTTATATCTTTATTATCATTTTAAATTAAAAAAAAAAAGTTTTACAATATAAAAAAATAATATAAAATTAAAAAAGAAAACACCACACCCCCATCCGCCGCTTCCCCACCAACATATATGGCTGCTAGAAATGACAGCATTCTGACGTCCACTTGCTGTCATTTCCGACGGCAACAAGGGTCCTCTCTTTTGCTGCCCGAAATGGTAGCCAGGTGCTGCCATTTTCGACAACCATGTATGTTGGTGAGTTGGGGGAAGATAATAATGCCGCATATATAGAATAAGTAAGGGTGTCATGATTAGGTCCTATTTTTTATAAGTAAAAAAATGAGTTTTTTTTTTAATGGATCTATCCCCATCTATATTTACCACGTGATCTGTGGTAGATTCAATTTGTTCCGCCGATACTTAGATTAGCAACTTTGTTTAACATGGATTTGATATCCATTGACATCAGTATACATCAAGGTTTTTTTTTTTTTGCCTTATTATCATTATTTTTCGTTTGTTGTCATTGAGGTTGGGGTATGTTGGGGTTATGTCATTATTTTTGACGATAATTGTTTGAGTCACATTGAAAGATCTCAAAATTGACGTTCAAATGTCAATGAAAGAAAGAATTTGGTTCTCAATTGACATAAACTAAAGTACAGTGACTTAATTAAAAGATAATACAAAGTATAAGGATTTTTCGCACGATAAATGTGTAAACCACGTTCGGCCACATCACCCTTTCAAGCAAATGGTCTCAAAAGCGCCACGTGTCTTGATCCTATTGGCGGAACTCAAAGAATTATTAAAGACAGCTTAATCCTAACTATTATAAATAGGGCATAGGTGTCCTCAAGGTTTCTTCAACCCTTATCCAATCCCTTCCCTCTCTCATAACTAACAAAATTCATCCAAGGCTAGTAAGGGTGGAGAAACACCAATAAAAACCAACCAAAATACCCATTTGTCACTTGGAAAGGGTTTCTTACCATATATAAAAAGATTATAACTTGAAAAAAGGGTTAATTTCACAAATCGTCTCCAACCTTTGTTTTGTCACCCCACAGCCCCCAACATTTGATAAATATGCACAAATCGTCCCTTTTTACACTATTCTACCAAAAATTTAATAACAAACGAACGATTATACCCCCTTAAACCTTTTAAATTTTTTTTAAAAAAAATTTGAAAATAATAAAAAACTTAAAAACCCCCACCCCACCCACGTCCCCCTCCCCTCTTTGGCCGGAAGTCTGGCAGCAGGCTACCCGCCGGAGTTGCTGCTCTGGCAGTAATTGCTGTCATTTCGGTCAGCATTTGCTGCCAAACTGGGGGGGGAATCCCCCCCATTTTGCTACAGGAAATGGCAGCGAAATGGGGGGATTCTTCCCTCATTTGTGCTGCTCCGGCAGCACAAATGCTGCTGGATATGTTGCCAAAATGGGGGGATTTTGGCAGCAAATGCTGCCGGAAATGGCAGCAATTTTGTTGCCATTTCCAACAGCATTTATACTACTGGAGCAGCAACTCGACTGCCGGCTGGCTATCAGGCTTTCGACTGAAGTGGGAAGGGGGACGTGGGTGGGGGGTTTTGGGGTTTTTTATTATTTTCAAACTTTTTTAAAAAAAAATTTAAAAGGTTTTAAGGGGGTTATAATCGTCTTTTTATTAAATTTTTGGTAGAATAGTGTAAAAAGGGACGATTTGTGCATATTTATCAAATGTTGGGGGCTGTGGGGTGACAAAACAAAGGTTGGGGATGAAATCGAGACTAAACTGAAAGGTTGAGGACGATTTGTGAAATTAACCCCTTGAAAAATAGCTTTAATTAGAGAATATCGAGGTTTTGAAGCATTATTCTACATTAGAATTATTCAAGTCATATTTGGGAAATCAAAAGGTAAGTAACACGTGTATTAATTCTATCTCTTGGCTCTCTCTTTCAGCTTTCCCCCTCTCTTTCGGAACTCGTGCCTTCCTTTAATTGTATTTGGCCTTTGATGATTGACGGTGCACCATTACTTTGGATTAATCATTGTTTCTTACTCTTGGACATTGCTAGTGACGCTGTCTACCCGTTTTGCATTGCTTTGTGGTAATTTTTATGGCACTATAAGCTTGCTATGTGGTCTTGGTCATTTTGTATATTTGTATCGTATGGCTTACGAGTAAAGGCTAAACTAGTGATGTGCCTAAACTTTATATCTTTGTATCTTTGTCAACTTGTGATCTTTCTTGCATTATTTTGCATGGACCAACACATGTTATTATTCACTGAGTACTTTGTACTCACCCTATTTTCTACAATCATGTAGGTATTGAATTTAGAGTTTTATGGCCGGACCTTACTAAAGGTGG
The DNA here is from genome assembly GCA_963692815.1 of Nyctanthes arbor-tristis. NCBI lineage: Eukaryota > Viridiplantae > Streptophyta > Magnoliopsida > Lamiales > Oleaceae > Nyctanthes > Nyctanthes arbor-tristis. Next base: position 10,823 of record CAVNYN010249873.1, read on the forward strand.
AGAAGATACATGTATGTGATCGAGATTTCGATATGCGGCTGAAACTTTGTTGTGGGTAGCTCACAGGACACTTAATTATCAGAGTATACAGCGAAAGCGTCTCAATACTTTTGAATTGTATTTGTAAAGTCTCGCCCTCGATTTTGAATTGAGATATATATTTAAATATTTCCGCTACCGATATTTCAAGATAATATGGTAATAAAATTGGGGGCGTGATATTGAGTACCCATAGTAAAGATAAAGAATCAATGGAATAATAATCACTTTAATAAGAGTTAATGGTAAAAATTGAAAGGTTGAGAAAAGAAAAGTGACGTTGAAGACATAATACGACAATAAATAAAGCGTTGGAGGCCTATTATATTTAAAAAAAATGAGGATAAAATTAGTATAAAGTTGAAAAATTAGGGATGTAGAGTGAAAATTACCCAATAACAAAAATTTCAAAGGGTTAATTTCACAAAAGGTCCCTAACCTTTTTTAAGACTCTCTTTGGTCCATAACCTTTCATAAATATGCACGAAAGGTCCATTTTTCACTATTTGGTTGATTTTTTTAAAAAATGGCAATTATACCCTTAGTTTATTAACTTTAAAAATAAAATATTTAAAAATAATAAAAAATTAAAAAAAAAGGAAAAAACCCACCCGCACTCCTACCCTACATCCCTCAAAAAACGTCGGGAAACGACAACAAAATATTGTCATTTCCGGAGGCTAAAAGGGGAGGGGGTTGAATCCCCCCATTTGCTGTCGGAAACAGGTTGTTTCTGGCAGCAAATGGAGGGGTTTATCCGCCCCAAAATGCAACCAGAAAGCAGCATTTTTGCTGCTGTTTTTAACAGCAAAAATTGGAGGGTGAATCCCCAAAAAATGCTGCGGGATGCTGCCTTTTCTCGCAGTATTTTTGGAGGGGGTGAATCCCCCCTTTTACTACTGGAAACTGAAGTATTCTTGTTGCAGTTTCCTACAGTATTTTTGGGAGGAATTCACCGCTCAATTTTTGCTGCTGGAAACGGCTTGTTTTCGGCAGCAAATGGGAGGGATTCACCCCCCATTTTGGCCCCCAGAAACGGCCGCATTTTGCTGCCGTTTCCGTCAGTTTTTGGAGGGAGAAAAGAGGAGGTGGGATTGGGGTAGGGTAGGGGTAGGGGTAGGGGTAGGGTGGGTTTTTTTTAATTTTTTATTATTTTTAAATATTTTATTTTTAAAGTTAATAAACTAAGGGTATAATTGCTATTTTTTAAAAAACTTGACCAAATAGTTAAAAAATAGACATTTTGTGTATATTTATGAAAGGTTGGAGGTCTAGGAAAGTCTTAAAAAAATAGGGGATCTAATCGATTCTTAATCTAAAAGTTGGGGACCTTTAGTGAAATTAAGCCAATTTCAAAATAAAAGTGGGGTAAAACGACCTGTACACGCCAAAGAAGTGGAGTAAAAGGATACATCTTACCAAAATAATAAACAAGAAAACAGCATTAGTGGGTAGGGGTATTAAAATAAAAAAAAAGTAAAAAAAGAAAAAGAAAAGCAGGACTGCAGGCGGAACTCGAGGCTCGAGCCAAGTAGACAATAATAAAATAAAAAAAAAAGAAAGAAAATAACTATTAGGAAAAAAAAAAATAAAAGGAAAAACTGTGGTTTTGCCCTATATGTATGAATGGGATTGGAGATCCCCATTTTTTGACGAACACGCGTTGTAAGTGTTTTTTGCTTAGTAACTCTTCCAAATCGCGACGACTTATTAATCTTAGAACGCAGATATTTACAATAGAACATTCATGGACCCGAATATTGTGAAATTCCTCGAAGAAGACGAGGTATATCGAGACATACGTTCAACGGCGTCGATATTTGGTCTTCTTGGATTCATGTTTTCTGAATTATGTATAATTTTTCTTAGGATCTTGAAAGGTGAGATATTTTACAATTTAATGCGTTTTCAGGATGAAACTATGCATTCTGGGGCTGATTTGGAGGCTTTTACGGCTGCATTGAACAGAGATATTGAAGGGGACACTTCTACGTCAAGGCTTCCTGGTTCAGAAAATGG
>CAVNYN010249907.1:2461-51874 GCA_963692815.1 Nyctanthes arbor-tristis
CCCCCCCCCCCCCCCCCCCCCCCCCCCCCCCCCCCCCCCCGGCGCTTCTGTCTAACGTCAATGGTCCTTTTTTTTTCCCTCTCTTTCTGCTTATTGTTTCCATTTTCATCTTTCTTTCTCAAGATTTGACTAGAACATTACAAGCTAGATCTGACCTTTCTTAAAATATTTTTAAATATAATTAATTGAAAATACATGTTACCAAGACGGCTTCTTATCCTACACCTCACCTTTTTCTTTTTTTTTTTTCTTTCTTTTTGTTCCTGAGTAAAATATGATGAGCATCAGTCTCAATATATCTATAAGGGATATCGAATAATATATTCAAAGTCCCCCACAAAATCTTTTGAAGGTTTTGTTATCCATCATATGTGCATGAGATGAGAGGTTTTATTACAAAACTTTCAGGAGATTTTTGAAAATCTTCAAATCTATGTCTATATATTAATTAATGAAAGGAGTTGCGGTACAATCTAACTACAATTTTCCCGCTCATTTTATTATATAAGTGGTAATATTTCTGTTATTTACCTTATTTTGTGTTCCCCTTTTTTATTTATTTATTTTTTGTTACTAATGATTCTTCCCTTTCTTCTTGGACTTCTCACTGCTCTCATCGAAGCATCCTTATGTGATCTACTCTCTTTTTAAAATAGTTTGATCTATCTAATCTTCTAATTTCTATCCCTTTTCGATAAACTTTTATGCTTTTTATAATTTTGTGATAATTATTATCCAAGTTCATTCCGTTCACTCTCTTTTTGTTTATCGTACTTTCTTATTACTGTTTAAGGGTGGTTAATATCCTATATCCATCATTCCACAGTCTATGATTGAAAGATAAACAAATTAAATAGAATGAATTAATTCAACTACAATACAATAGCCAAATTTCTTCAAAAGTAAAAAATTAGTTTAATAGTCAAATAATTATTACGTATAATTTCTCATTGTGAATTTTCTAAAAAATTATTATAAGTTTGACTTATATAATATGAACTAGATCTTTCAGTGCGACATACGAGTGAGAATGTAGTATATTCAATAATAAATTTAAGATATGATAGCACAGAATAAAATAGAAATGAAAAAATAAATGAAGTTTCTTGTTTGTAATTGGAAAACAGTGTCGCTTGAATTTTACTCAAAGGGAAAAGTTCTAAAACCAACTAATTAAACCAAGTTAAGGCCATCCACAATCCCCATACTCTATCTTACAGTACTAGTGCTCTAAAATACAATACAACTACCTCTATTTTAAAAAAGTTCTCCAACCCGCATATTTTATATATTCTCTATAGCCTTTTTTTTCTATTTTTCTTTTATTTCCGACCATTAACATATTATAAAAAAGGATTATTTACATAGAACCCCTTTTTTATAAAGGATTTGACAAATACCTTTTTAATAAAAACTAATTGCAAAAATACCATTTCTTATTGTGAAAGTATCCTAAATCAGTTTTAATTAAAATTCAATTATTTATTAATTTAATTATTTTTAATTCTTATTTTTTTATAAATATAATAAAATATAATAACAATAATTAATAGTAGTAATCTTTGAATAAAAAAACGGTTGTTATCACTTTAATTACCGCCGCCGCCGCCACCATTTTCAACCATCGACCACTAACTTCTACCACTGGCAACCACTACCAATGTCGCCAATTAATAAAACCAAAAAAAAAAAAAAGAAAAGAAAGAAAGAAAGAAAGAAAGAAAGAAAAAAGAAAAGAAAAATCACTTAAAATAATAATGTTACCAAAAAATCTATGTAAAAATTCATTTTTGTTATAAACTAAAAAGTAAAGAACAAAGATTGAGAACAGTTAAAGAGGAAAGCCATGAAATTCTTGTATTCAATCCACAACATATAATGACTATTTATATATATACACAAGAGTATTGTCAAAGTAAGCTTGGTGTGCAAGTAATAGAGACTTGGAGTGTGGGGCAAGAAATTAATGTTATGATTTCTAGGGTTTCAGATGTACGATAGTCATTCACTCTATAATCAATTTACAACATTCTCCCTTGAATAACTATCTATACATTAACTGTTTCACTAAAAACCTTGGTTTGACAAAAACCCAGTGCGAAAAATGTACAAACTCAAGGAAAAAAGAATAAAGTATATTACCAACATTTGGAGTTATAAAATGTTGCCTCATTAAAACCTCGCTAGAAAAACCTAGTGGGACAAAAACTAAACGAAGGAAAAAGAGTACAACTACTCCCCTTGATTTTAGTCGACAATTATTCTTGTGTTTAGCTTTCCATATCTCTCCAATATCTTCAATACTTTGAAATATATTTTGCTTCAGGCAGTATCAACTCTTCAGGAGTTTTATATTGGGAGTCAGTATCATATGTGTCACAGACATTTATTACACAAAGAATGTACCTCGTTAAAACCTTATAAAGAAAAAACCCAATGGGAAAAAATCCCAAGTGAAGGAAAAAAGTACATTATTCGTTGGATACGACACCAGTCTTGCCTCGTTAAACACTTTGCTAGAAAAACTCATTGGGAAAAAACCTTAGTCAAGGGAAAAAAAGATTACAACGCGTATCTCCCTCATATTAACTAGCAATGTATGCAAGAACTGAAAGTTCTTTATATGCTTCATTCAAGCATATCAAGTCTAATTATTTTCATATATTGCTAGTCGAACGAAACTTCAAGTTTCAATAACATCCACCACATATTTAATACTCTTTTAGCATAACTATCAATCATTATATTGTTGACATTATAACAATTTGAAGGATTGTCTTTCTATCGTAGTCAATAGTCAATGTCAACAATTTTGATGAATATGTGTAGTCAACTATTATTTCTTGTCGAATCTATCTGATCTCAGTATAGACATAACTTATCGAGACCTCTTTATTTCAGTAATTTCAGGTACCTGGGCCTCTTCAAACGCTTTGTAATTAGTTATGTTTGTATACTCTTCTAGAGTATATGCCTCAAAAGGACCATCACAAGTATCTACTCAATATCCATTTTCATGAATCTTAATTTTGGAATCGACCATCTCAAATCCTCTTTTAGGATTGTATATCAATTTAAGTTGGAGCATTTAATAACTTGTTATGTCTATTGGAAACTATCCAGTTAGTAATCTGAAATGCATACAATCATGCAAACTTCAAATTTGCATTATACATGCGAAAATTGCAATTACGCATTTCATATACTTGTTATTGACTATCAATTCCTCCCTCTAATGCTGAGAAGACTGTTTAATTTAAGAAATAGTCAGAAAAGTATGATGCAATACATCATCCTTCATGGATGAAGCATACAAAGAGAGATTCAAATCAATCGCATATTCTCAGTATTGTAATACTTTCCATCTTCATACGCATGGTAGAGCGACTATACGTATCGCACTTATCAACTTAGATGGAGGCTTCAGACTGTAAGTCAAATATAAGGGATATGAAATATTCTATTGGCATGTTATAAGAATACTACTGTAAGTGAAAGATCAATATCACTTAAACACAAATGATTTGTTCTCAATTAATGGTATAACGAATAAATTCAGGTGCATAATACTATTTTGCTAACTATATGCAATTAATATCTCAATCAATATATAAATAATTAATGACTTTTGGAATAAAATTCACTAGCAAGATACATATATCTTTTATGATATCTGAAAATTTTGCTCATAGTCAATCAATTAAGCAATTATTCTCACAAACTTCTAGTTACGAGTTTGATATGTGACCTCTAATGGATTCAAATTCATAAATCATCTAGAAGATCCACATGGAGGGTCAGTGGTTCTACACGGTTCACCATGGATTTTTTCTAGACATATTTGAAACTCAGTTCTAAATAGCTAGTGCTCTTCCGATCTAATCAAATTGTCTGAGAAGTTGTAGCACACGATAATTCTTTAAAATGGAAGAACCTTCTATTCTTCACATGATTCTCGATAACTCTTATCATTAACAAACCGGGATGGTGTAACATCCTTGAATAATTCTAAGATTTCTGTATTATTCGAGAAATAGCCTTTTTGAATATTATAATACATAAAAATTCTTTGATAATAAATAATGAACTAGTTGAGCCAAAACGTATTTTCCTGAAAAATAACTTAAGGCATATAGAATTTATTTCCATGAAAGTGCGAGAATATATTTGTAAGGCAACTTAATAAAGATGCATTTGTTCAACTATGAATAAACTTCTCTTCTTAATACGGGTAGGGAAGATTGAGGGTTGTCTTTATAAAATACTTTAACTTTATAACGTAGTATTAATTCGATTAAGATAAGAATATTTGTAACCTTTAGGGTGCCTCTAGTAGTAGACCCTTAATGGCAAAGGTCAAGATTCCTGTACACAGTCTTCTGCTCACCTTGAAGTTGTCACCACTTTTCATTACTTGCATTGTTACACCTACAATGCTAAACTATATGAGCTAACGCTTAGTAAGTAGCAGTATATGTACACATGCACATGTTGCTTAAATGCAATAATGATTATACACATCATCAAACAAACATGGCCTATATATCTCTATATAGTATGCCGCATGAGCTCATCATCAATAAGACCAATCATTTGTGTGCACATGCCTTATTTCTAAGGGCTTATCATGCCTTGACCGTTGCCAAAGAGTTACCAATATTTATAGGAGTGGCCTCGCCTAATCATATCAACTGTCAAGTCTCAGCACCGCGTCCGGTATATATACCTGATTAGTAGGTTGCTGAGCCTCTAACACCGCGTCTAGTGTATATACCCAGTCAACTAGTCACTGGGCTGCCAACATCCACGGGGGTATGCTGTCCCAAATGAAATGTATATACCCATACGACCAATCAAACTGTGGTATAAGTATATAGGGATCATACTATCATCAATAACAAGTCATACGAATCATCTTCATGCCACATGCATCCATACTCTTCTCTATCGCCATTCTCAATGATTGCATATGGCATGCATCATAGTATGCTCATTACACATCTCAGCAGTACCAAGTATATCATGCCCAAATGCTTTCACATATACCACAACCAAGGTTGCCAATACATGGTCATGCGGTATCATATAATTATCATGTATATTAGCCATTCCAATCATAGGGCATGACAAGTAGTCATATCTCACATTGTCACATAGGAGCATATAATACTATTGTTTTGTATTGTGGTTGAACCATTACTTACCTCCATTCTTATCTATATGATAATAGTTTGGGACTTTCTTCTTTTCTCACTTGCATAAATATTCAACTTTACCTCCCATTTGTCACTTTCACATTATAATCATACCGAAGCTCATTGAATAAGGATTCCAACAGCTTTTATGAATCTCAATTCCGAGCTCCATAGGGAAAGTTATGCGCGTTTTCACCATAGTGCATGCATACGCTGGAATCTGGCTAGTCGCATTTGAACAGCCGACCCGCCAGCTTTAGGCGCCTAGCCAGCCAGAGAGAGGCGGCTAGCCACATAGGACGTCCGGCCAGCTAGGATGGGAGTTCGGCTAGCCGACATGGGATGTCCAGTCAGCCGACTTGGTACAAAGATGAGAAAGACGGGAGGGAGTTGTGTTTTACAAAATTTTCTTTCCTTTTTCCTTCTCAACCCATGGCCCCTATATATAGAAAATCTTAGAGATTTCTCTTGCAATTATTTAATTGTTATTTAGTCCTTGAAGTTTATTATTTATATTTTCTTGGTCCCTTAATTTATACAAATCTGAATAACTAGTATTAAAAAATTCAGCAATCCCGTATGAAAGATTTTAATCTCATATTGACTTTTAAACTTCTCAATGGAAATTAGAAACGGCTCCAATTATGATTCCATGTAAATTTCTATATGCCCTGTAAAATCATAAATCTTATATTAATTCATATTTCAAAATTTGGGGTGTTACAGATGGTCTAACCAGTCATCCAAATAATAAAATTCCATAATATTGAATTTTTGGTCTAATATAACAAGTAATATATTTGAACAACACAACTAAAACTTTTTAAGCAAGAGACATCAGATTTTTAACCAAAGAAATTCCACAAGGGAGAATACTGATGGTAGATAATTGGCTTTATACGAACCATCACTACAGCATGTAATATGGCATGATCTCAAGCAGAAGTTGGGAGTTTTGTTTTCGTAAACAATGGTCTAACAATTAATTGAACAGTTCTGCTAAGCCATTTCGAGTATGGACATGAGCAACTAAATGTTCAACCCCAATTTTGATTGCCATGCAATAATCATTTGAATGTTTGAGATCAAAACTCACCAGCATCATCAAGGAAGACTTTCTTGATTCCAAGAATTGGGCTTTTTAATTTTATTTTATAAGCAAGTAGTCTAGCAAACGCTGCATTTCAAGTAAAAAGCAAGCGAACATGGGACAATCTAGTAGAAGTATCAATACCATAAGGTAATAAAATGGTCCACATAGTGGGTATACCAGCCTATATACATCTCCATGAATTCTTCCAAGAAAATTAGAGATTCAATATTAACCTTCAATATGAAAGTTAAATGACTAACTTGCCTTGCATACAAGCAACACATGGGAAGCCATTTGCTAAAAGAAACTTCTGATTCTTTAGATTGTATCCATGTGAATTATCTACCGTATTATAATTGCTTATGTATACCCAAACCTATCATGCCAAGGTATAAAGCTCTTTTGATCAACGAACTTAGGGTTCGTAGTAAGGTTTATCTCAATTTCTTTTATGAATGTATAATATATTCTAGATGATAGTGTCGAGAATTTTTCCTTTATGTGCTTCTGGCTAGATACAAAGGAATTTATGCAAAAATGTTATTATCATTTTGCACTATCTCAATGTACTGTCCATTGGATATCTTTAAAAATCAACAAATTTCTCTTGAATTTGCTAAAGTACATCATCAATATACAATTTATATTATTTGTCAAAATAACACAAGCTCTTATGGAGCTTTTGTTGACGTTCGATACATCTGATATATAGTATTATCATTATTCTCAGCTAATGTTAATTCATAAAGTACTTTGTCTTGAATAATGGTGTGTGTAATTGCACTGTCAACTAGAACAATTTATTATGATGAACCACCAATCAGGTTATCAATATTCCCTTTAGGATCGGCAAAGAAATCAAAAACATCAAAGTGAGTCACTATTTGACCATCATAATCAAGGAAAATTAGTCTCCACTTTCCTTTTTTCCCTTGATTGACTACTAATTAGAGATCTACAAGGTATTTTGCCGTATGATAGGTATGCACTAAGTAAGCTTTGATGCTCCCTTTTAATGAGCTATCATTATTGGATGCTTTTATGCATCAACTGTTAGAGTTTTGTTCATGAATTTTTCCACGTCTTCACCCATGGTTCACAATGAAATGTTGCATTTGCTTCAGGCAATATAGTGAAACCAGTAGGGCTTAACTCATGATTTTTCATATATCATATGGATCTTTGATCGTAAGATACTCGACTTTCATGTTACCGTGGGGATAATAACGAAGGAAACTAAATGATTTTACACTATCCTAAGATGTGTCTTTTTCTTTTATTATCATACTTAAGCCACTTGAGATCCGATGTACTATAGTATCAATGGCTTATGACAAATAATTCTTGCTGATATTTCACATGCAATTAACTAAAATTTGGTGATATTGGCTATTTGTGTAACTTTACAATATATTTAGTTATAAATTTAATATCAACAGGACATGAATTTTTATACTCTTCTTCAGGAAGTATGGTTTCATATATTACCAATATCTATAGCCATCAAGACATATACTATTTTAGGAGCATAGTAAATTATAATTTTGGAATTAATTTGAGTTATTGCTACTCCAGGAGCAATAGATCAATGTTCTTCTGTAATATTGAATTGCCAAATAAATTTGATTATTAGATCCAATATAAATTGCTCTTCAGGAGCAGGTAACATTGATCAGAATGTTACAATTAGTTGTGTTACTTCGAGAGCAACAACTTATTTAATCTAACTAAAGTAATAACGAACTAAAAATAAATAACAAGATAAGAAATAAATAATACATATAACAAATAATAAAAGAGATAATTCATAACGAGCAATATAAAATATTCGTCAAGAATATTTATTTACTGTGTTTTTATTCAAGAAAACACAAATCTAAATCTCATACATCGCGTTATTCAAAATCACACCATATTCAATTAGAATATGATGAGATCATGTTGCGTTCTTCAGGAATTAGAATGTATTAATCTTAATAATCTTCAAGACTATTAAGAATTGTAGAATCATGCGTCTTTAGGAATTACGACAAATCTTATATAGCTTTTCTAAAGACAGTCATTTTCTTTTGGAATATGAGATGTAATAAGTGATTTTTCAGGAACCTCAAAAATAATATATGCCAAGACTCTTTAGGAACCAATCATATTCTTCTGGGATATGGAGTATAAATTGTGATTCTTCATCGATCATAAAAGATAATATCTAAATCACAATAATCTTCAGGCTTATTGATGTAATAAGAGAGTAAATCCCCATAAATATTAGATTAAGTAGACTACATGGGGAGAAATCACATGTTCAAGACTACATCCAATAAACAACTTATCAGTTACGATGCATGAACTTATAGTAGTCTACAGCAACTTGGAATGATAAAGATAAAAGCGAGACAAATAGTGGTTTCCATATTCCCATTTATTACATAATTGGCCACCACAAGCATCTCAAGAAAGAGACTCAATCAAGAAAAAGATTCACGATCCTCTTTCGTATTGTAAACAAATTAATCATTATCAATCATGACAAAAACAAAAATTGGACGCCAAAAATCCGTTGAAGTTGAATATTGACCATCTATTGTAAAAATGAAAATTGCTATCTAATTACATAAATTCTTTCAAATTTGATAAGTCTAAAGTTTCTTGAAAATTCTATTATCATGGAAACAATCTTACCATTAAATTAGTAAACTATTTCACCGATCCAATTGAAATCGATCTATCCATTGGAAAAAGGTCCCAAATGAAACGAAATGTTCCCTTTTAAGATATGTGAATTCATAAAATTTTTGACAAAAACAAGAAGAATAAAAGATTGATTAAATATTAAAAATCTACAGGTTAAGAAAACGATAATTATCATTCATAGTAATGATCTTTGCCATCAATAGTAACGTCCGACTGCCCCTTCATGGAATTAGAAGTGAATAATTTTCAACGTTGGTTCATGACTTGCAAAATCAGAATGAATAAAAGTTGGATTCATCCACTGGAACTAAATGAAGAAATAAGATTATAAAAAACCAAAATTTTGAAAATTCTTCAAAAGAATCGGTGGAAGTAAAAAAGACTTAAGAGTACTCGTGTTGTGCTGATAACGTGTTATAAACTAGAAAGTAAAGAACAAAGATTGGGAACGGTTAGAGAGAAACACCATGAAATTCTTGTATTCAATCCACAACATATAATGACTATTTATATATATAGACAAGAGTATTGTCCAAGTAAACTTGGTATGCTAGTAATAGAGACTTGGAGTGGAAGGCAAGAAACTAACGTTATGATTTCTAAGGTTTCAGACGTACGATAGTCATTCACTCTATAATTAATTCACAACAATTTTAACAATTTGTTTCACGCGAACAAAAATCATGTTAACAATAATAGCAATAACATAGCAATAACAAACGGAAAATGGTAACAAAAACAATTAAAAATTGCAATAACAAAACAATCAAAAAATGGTAACAAAAACAATTTAAAAAAACAAATAGATAAAGGTAAAATAACCAATAAATGGTAACAAATAAACAAAAAAAAAATAAAAAAGAAATATTAGGAAAATGGTAACACATCACCAGTAAATGGTAGTGTAGAACCAAAAAAAAAAAATGAAAAATGATAACATCATTAATAAATTATAATAAAAAAAATTAAACAAAAAAATGAAACAAAAAAAAAGAGAGATTTGTAGCACTGGAAAATGGTAACATACCCAAAAATACTAACGCACGGGAGATTAGATAGATAATTGAAATCTAAGAAAATAAAAGAAAAAAAACACAAGGAAACATCGACGAGGAGCCGTGAAAAGATTATTCCCAAAAATAATTGAAATTCAAAAAAAAAAAAAAAAAGTTTCACGTTTACAAGTTTCAGGAGACATAAAAAATCACCGAAAAACACAAAAAAGTGTTAACAAGTTCACGTTAACAAGTTTCACGCAATGTCAATCCCATATCCACCAACTCTTCTGTCGCCTCATGCAATAGTTCTCCACTGCCTCAACCACGTCCGATTGTTAACACTAAAAGCTATGGTAACAAACCGATAAAATATTCATGGTAACATGATGAATCTGAAAATTGAAAGCAATTGTTGAGATATAAATTTTCATATACATGGTCTGATTGGAACAAAAAAATAATCACAAATAAGCATTCACTATCGCCCGATTGGAAAACCCAGCAAAGACTCCAATTCAGAAATTCTAGGAGACTTACAAAAAACTCAAGATCGAACCATGGAAAGACATAGAAAACTACTTTTACAATCGAGGCAATGATGTACACTTCATGCGCCCCGAATCCGGCGAAGTAAAATCTCTTTCACAACTACAAGATCTAAAGTTTAGGTATCTTGAGGAATGGAAAATTGTTGTGCAGATTGATGGTGGTGTTGTGCATACTGATGGTGGAATATGGACAATGGGTTTGAGCATAATGAGGAATGGAAATAGTGCATGTTGGTGGTGGTTGTGTTTGATGGCGGTGGATGTGGCTCTTGACGACGGGAGTGGTGTAGATGGTGGGTGGTGACGGGGATGATTGAAAACTATATTTAGGGCTGATGACATGTGAGATTATATAATAATTTGATTTTATAATAATTAATAAATTTAAATTTAATATGAATAATTATTTGTTTAATTTAAGTAATTTAAGAAAACTAAGCAATAAATAAAGGTAAAAATGAGGTATATTTATAATGCATAAGTGCATAAATGCAATTAGTTTTGATTAGAGGTGTAAAATTAAATGACTCAGTGAAAAGAGGATAAAACCTCTAATTATCTCTAAAAAAATAAATAATTACACATTATATTGATAACTGGACGCAATTAAAGCAATATTTTATGCGACTTTTATTCAAGGAATACATTCAAATGGACACCAGATTACAAGATTAACTCAAAAATAAAAGTTGCTAACTAATGAAAAAGATAGCAAGGTCACTACAAATGAAAAAGATATGATAAATAATAAGCACATATAGTCGACTGAAGATTAGGAATTCAAATTAGTGTACTCTTACCATAGCTGGTCGATGAGGGCATCTCGAAGTGTATACTGTGTTTTTTTATCTCTAATTTTTTTATGATGTGCCAGGAATTCTTGAAACCGAACATGTTCATCTCATGCCATTTCCACTTCTGGGGCAGGTACTTCTCGACGATTTGTGATTGGTGCCTCTACATCTGCTCCTTTTCAATAATCATATTATGCATTATATTACACGCAGCCATGATATCATGCATTATGCGCTTACTCCAAACGCGCCCTAGTCTGAAGATTATTCTCCACTTTGATTGTAGAACACAAAACGCTTGTTCTACATCCTTCCTAAAGCTTTCTTGCGTAGCTGCAAAGTATTTCTTTTTTGGAGTTTGTGGATCGTGAATTATTTATACTAGCATGGCCCATTTAGGATATATACCATCTGATAAGCAGTATCCTATGGTAAATTCTTTTCCCTATCTGACTTAGTTAGTAGAAGGTGCTATTCATAGCAAGATTTGAAAATAGATAGACCTTCCCAACAAACTAATGTTATTGTTCGAACCTGACATACCAAAATACGCGTGCCAAATCCACAAGTCGTAGTCGGCCACGACTTCCAAAATGATTATAGGACTTCTAACCCATTTGGCATAAGCTCTTGCCGAACTCGTTGGGCAATTTTTCCACTTCCATGTATAGAATTGAGGCTACCTAACATTCCAAGAAATCCACGTTGTCTTTCAATGTAGGGCAATCGTGCAACGTCTTATTCGTTTGGAGATCGAAGATACCAGTTACCAAAAACCTCCATTATAGTTTGACAAAACCTCTTTAAACTATCCATCACCGTGGATTCACTAATCTTAAGGTAGTCATCCATTGCATCTGTATTCATACCATATGCGAGGATCCATATCGTAGTAGTTACTTTTCATAAGTAGATAACCCTAGTCGGCCCAACGCATCAACTTTCTGTACAAAGTAATTGGCATGTGATTGAACGACCTCCATAACTCATAAAAACATCATACGTGACACCTGGGAATGCCGTTTGCACATTGCCTCATTATACAATGGTGCTTCTAAAAAAATAGTCATTTTATAAACGTTGATCGGTGGCTTTCGACCACGATTGTAAACCATATGGCTAGGAATCAAGCCCCCACATTGTGGGTTTTCAAGTTGTTGAGTGTGGGGAGACCACATAAGCGCTGCTTGGAGATGCCAGAAAAGCATCTATTGTTCTTTATCAATGTGTTCAATCTCTTGTTTCAAAATGGCACCAATGTCGTCATCGTCCTCAGATGATGATGATGAGACATTAAAAGTTGTGTTTAAAGGATCTCTCTTGTAAAAATTCATTTTAGATTAGACTTTAGAATAATGTAGTGCTAACGTGTTTGGCTATCCACTAGTCATTTTAAATAGGAAATTTTGGGGTAGCCAATACGAATCCAAGAAGATAAAATGCGCAATTTGCACCGTTCGATTAGGTCTCGTTCTATTTCGGGCGTTAGACTAAAGATCCCATCAAGCCAAATGTCAATCAAATATATGTAAGATATATAACACATTGTATGACGATATTTCTTTAAATATAGACCTTAGCATTATATTTCACACTTCTGCAAAAGTCATCAAATGCAGTTCTTATAACACTTCCGCAACGTTAGATCACATTATATTTAATTATGAGCGTAAGATAAACTATTCTATCAAATCAAATTGAATCGAATCAAATCTATATCAGATATATAACAGATCCTATTCATATTCCCAGATTCATAAAGTAGGATAAATATAACCCTTACCGTTTGATCATATCATGTATCTCGATACTCATAAACTTTTGGTAGTTTTAACCCCTGCTGTTGGATGAGATCTTGATTAATGAAGGTCACTGGATTATATTTCTTAACAATGCAGTTCTGTCTTATAAATAGGCAGTGTGTGATACGTGATCATACACACTTTTGTAAAATCCAAAAGAGCCTATTATTTGTCTGCAATTCATCAAAGCTTGTTACTATTTCTTTACATTAGACTACTATTGCCCAATATTAGTATCAATAATTTCATCCATTCTTTCTTTATACTTGATACCAGTAAGTTTCTAGCATGAGTTCTCATAGACTTGGTCCTAACGAGAAGGACAAAATGTTAACCAATGCTTATATTGACGTCTCTCAAAACCCTATACCTGGTATTGATCAGTCTGAGAAACGATTGTTGTCCCGTGTCCTGACAATGTACAATGAACTTTTGGGACGGTTTGCCACCTCAGCCATGATTGTGGAAAGCCTTACAGTTTCGGTGGACAACCATAAAAGCTGCTATCGCTAAGTTTAGTAGATCTATTCGTGCAGTTGAACTTCGAAACCAACGTGGTACATTTCAAGTGGACATTGTAAGGAATCTTATTTACATAGTCTTCTACACCTTTTTCTTTTAGCGTCTAACTAATATATACTCTCTACGTATTTGCAATTGAAGGATGCAAAAAGTCACTATGCCCTTGATGGAAATCAATCATTGTTTGACCATCTTTGTCCGTACTAAAAGGTAAAGAGAGGTTTATGTCTGATATGAATGCCTTCCTACCTGCCTTTAAACTAGTTCGGGGGAATTTCTCATCTTTCGAATATGACTGTTCTCCTATCGTAGGTTCTCTAGTACCAAATTCACCAAAGGGGTGAAAAAGGTTACAGCTAAATGAAAGATGGAAGAAAAAACTCAAAGGTCCTTACTGCTATGGCCAAGTGTAGTGATAAAATGACAAGTTTGATGGCCTGGTTGAGGTCCAGCGGCAACAACTTATTGACGCCGCGGGAGAAAGGAGTGCTTTGTTGTTTGAGGGTGTAGACGCCAAGACATGATAGATCCACCTGAGTACAATTCACGACGATGTCCGTCCATATTTGATTCAAATACAATAGCACATCTTGCAAAAAAAAGGATGGCGAGGGGGGAAAGGTCTCAAGGTCGTAGTAGTGCATTTGGCCAGTTCTTTGGCGAAACTTCTCCATCTGGGTCGGACCTCCCTGACTACTAGTGGTTGGTGTGATATTTACATATTCATGTATTTCTTTTTACTATTTATATCAGCTTGCTTTATTTATATGGTGCGTAGTTTGTCTGATGTTTATTTTTCAATATTGTTGTGTTCTACAATGTAGGTTGTTTCCATTGTACTAGTTGGGTTCTGTGTTTTATGTAGTATATCTTCTTTGTGTTTATACTCTCGCAAATTAATGTCTTTTGCTTTATAAAAAATAATACATTGACAAGAACCAAATTAGATAAAATAACTTAGATTAAATAAGTAATAATTGTTTTAGAATAACACTAGATTAAAACTAACACAACAGACTAACAACTAAAAAAAGAAAAATACTAAAAAAATTGCGAAGTAAACATATGTGCAAATGTTAAGAAAAAAAAAAGCAATAAATACACTTGAAAATGTAAAGAAAAAACATTAAATAAAAAAACATGAAATGGCATTTCCGTAAATAAATGGAAATACCATTTTATTATAGAGGCGCTACAGTGGTGAGCCATATTTGGCGTACCACTATAGCTCCCCCCATTTACCATGTGCTAGGGGGAGTTCCCTGTGCCAAAATGGAGTAAGCACAGAGTTGAGAATACGAGGGGAGTACCTCTATAATAAAACGACATTTCCGTTTATTTGCGAAACTGTCGTTTCATGGTTTGTTTATTTTAATATTATTATTATTTTTTTTTACATTTTCACGTGTGTTTACTACTTTTTTTTTTTACATTTTCATGTGTGTTTATTTCACTATTTTTTTAATTTTTAGTCCTTTGTGTTGGTTTTGTCGTTTTAATCTAGTGTCATTATGAAACAATTATTATTTATTTTTTCTAATTTGGTTCTTGTTAATGTATTATTTTTTCTAAAACGAAAGAAATTAATTTGCAAGAGCATAACCACAAAGAAGATATATTACATAAAACATAAAAGCCAACTAGTGAAATATAAGCAACTGACATAGTAGCACGCAACAACATCGAAAAATAAACAACACACAAAATACGCACAAGATAAATAAAGCAAGCCTACACAAATAGTAAAAAGAAATACATGTATGTGTAAATATCATACTGGCTGCTAGTAGTCAGGAAGGTCTGGCCTAGATTGAAAAGTTCCGCTAAAGAACGGGCCAAGTATACTACTACCACCTTGAGAGCTATCCCCCCTCGCCATTCTTTTTTACAAAATGCGCTGTTGTAGAATCAACTATGGAAGGACATTGTCTTAAAATGTACTCAGGTAGATCTGTACTATCTTGGTATTTTCTCTCTCAAACATCAAAACATTCCTTTCTCACACAGCGTGAATAAGTTGTTGCTGCTGGACCTCAACCCAGTCCATGAAACTTGTCATTTTATTACTATACTTGGCCATAGTAGTAAGGGCCTTTGAGTACTCTTCTTCCATTTTTTGTTTGGTTTTAGCCTTTTTCACACCCATTGGTCATTCTGAAATCCTCCTAGGACTATCAAAATCCAAGTTTAATGAAAACCTAGACAGGTCTGGTGAATTTGGTACTGGAGAACTTGGGGTAAGAGAACAATTGTCTTGGGAAGATGCAAAATTCTCCGAGTTGGTTCAAAGGTGGATAGAGGGCATTCATATCAAACATAAACTTCTCATTATCTTTTAGTAGGGGCCAAAGATGGTTAAACAATAATTGCTTTCCATTAAGGGCATAGTGACTCCTTGCATCGTTCAACTGCAGATATGTATAAAGTATATTTTATTTACACGTTAAAAGAAAAAGTTGTAGAAGACTATGTAAATAAGATTCCTCACATTGTCTACTTCAGATGCACCACTTTGGCTTCAAAGTTCAATTGCACAAACGGATAAGCTAAACTTAACAATAGCAGCTTTTATGGTTGTCCACTGCAGCTATAAGGCTTTCCATGGTTGTGGCTAGGGTGGTAAACCGTCCCAAAATTCATTATAGACCATCAAGACCCATGAACATAGTTGTTTCTCAAACTGATTAATACTAATTATAGGGTTTTGAAAGACGTCAATATAAGCATTGGTTAACATTTTGTACTCCTTGACTGACGTCCACGAGAACTCTTGCTGGAAAGTTACTAGTATCAAATATAAAGAAAGAATGGATGAAATCATTGATGCTGCTATTGAGCAATAGTAGTGTAATGTAAAAAAACAGTAAAAACCTTTGATGAATTGTAGAGAAATAATGGGCTCTTTTTGAATTTAGAGAAGTGTGTATGATAACATATTACACACTGCCAATTTATAGACAGAACTATTCTGAAAAGAAATATAATCCAACGACCTTCATCAATTGAGATCTCATTCGACAATAGGGTTAAAAGTACTAAAAACTGATGAGTATCGAGATAGGTGATACGATCCGACAGTAAATGTTATTTTATCTAACTTTACGAATATGGGGATATGAATATGATCAGTTATACATATGACATAGATTAGATTTGATTCGATTTGATAGAATAGTTGATCCAACACTCATAATTCAATATAGTGTGATCTGACAATGTGGAAGTGTTACAAGAACTACATTTGGTGAATTTTACAGAAGTATGAATTATAATCCAACAGTCTATATTTAAAGAAATGTTATTGTACAATGTGTTATATATCTGATGTAGATTTGATTGGGATTTGGTTTGACGAGATCTTTAATCTAACGCTTAAAACGGGGTGAGATCTAATTAGACGGTGCAAATTACGCGTCTTATCTTCTTAAATTCATAGTGACTGCCCTAAAATTTCATATTTAAAGTGGCTAGTGGATAGCTAAACACACCAGTATTATATTACTCTAGAGTTAGATCTAAGATGAGTTTTTACAAGGGAGATCCTTCAAACATAGCTTTTAATGTCTCATCATCCTCCTCTAAGGGCGACAATGACTCTGATGCCATTTTGATGCAAGAGATTGAACAGATCGATAAGGAACAACAGATGCTTTTCTGGTATCTCCAAGCCAGGGCTTATATGGTCGCCCAGCACTCTTAACAACTCAAAAACCCACAACGTGAGAGCTTGATTCCTAGCTACATGTTTTACAATCGCGGTTGAAAAGCTACTAATCAATGTTTATACAATGACTATTTTTCAGAGGCGCCATCGTACAACAAGGCAATGCTCAAGCAGCATTTCTAGATGTCACATAGGCTGTTCTTATAATTATGGAGGTTGTTCACTCACATGACAATTACTTTGTATAGAAAGTTAACGCGCTAGTCCGACCGGGTTATCTACTTACCAAAAGATAACAGCTGCAATGCGGACCCTCACATGCTGTGTGACTGCCAATGCAATAGATGAGTACCTTAATATTGGTGTATCCACGGTAATAGAAAGTTTAAAGAGGTTCTGTCGGGCTGTAGTGGAGCTTTTCGGTAACTGGTATCTTAGATCTCTAAACAAACAAGACGTTGCACAGTTGCTCCATATCGGAAGACACCATGGATTTGCTCGAATGTTAGGTAGCGTCAATTGTATGCATTGGAAGTGGAAAATTGCCCAACGAGTTGGATAGGAGCTTATGCAGGACGGAGTAGAAGTCCAACAATCATTTTGGAAGTTGTGGGCGACTATGACTTGTGGATTTGGCACACATATTTTGGTATGCCAGGTTTGACCAACGATATTAAGGTGCTGGAAAGGTCTCATCTATTTTTTAACCTTGCCAATATAATAGCACCTCCTGTTAACTACGTATACAAGGAAAAAAATTTACCACAGGATGCTATTTATTAGATAGTATATATCCTAAATATGGCATGCTAGTGCAGACAATTCGCGACCCTTAAAACTCTAAAAAAGAAATACTTTGTAGCTAGGCAAGAAAGCTATAGGAAAGATGTAGAGCGGGAATTTGGTGTTCTAAAATCAAAGTCGAGAATAACCTCCAGATTTGCGCGCATTCAAAGTAAGTGCATAATGCATGATATTACGACTGTGTGTATTATAATGCATAACACGATTATCGAAGATAAGCGGGATGTAGATGTACCAATCACAAATCATCGAGAAGTACCCGCCCCAGGAGTGGAAATGGCACGAGATGAACATGTTCGGTTTCAAGAATTCCTGGCACGTCATAGAAAAATTAAAGATAAGATGACACACTATGCACTTCAAAATGCCCTCATCGACCATCCATGGAAGGAGTATAGTAATTTGAATTCTTAATCTTCAGTTGGCTATATGCGCTTATTATTTGTCATATCTTTATCATTTGTAGTGGCCTTGCTATTTTTTTTTCAATCTGTGTGCAACTTTTATTTTTGAGTTGATCTTCTAATCTGGTCTCTAAATGAATGTATTGCTTGAATACAAGTCGCATAAAAAATGTTGCTTTAATTGCATTTGGTTATTAATATGATGCATAATTATTTATTTTTTATAATATGTTAATGGTTGAAAATAAAAGAAAAATTGAAAAAAAAAGGTCATAGAAAATATATAGAATCTCTAGGTTGGAGAAGTTTTTAAAAATAAAGGTTGCTGTATTGTATTTCAGAGTATTGGTACTGTAAAATAGAATACGAGGATTGGGATGGCCTAATTCAACTCAAAATTTCAACTTTGTGGGTTTGCTTGGTTTCTTTGCCTAATTGATAGGTTTCGCTTTTAATTTATTGGGTATAATCAATTGCTCGTTTGGGTTGGCTCAGGTGGATAATATCATACTATAATAGGACTGATCGTTACATGGGGTGACTGAGGTGGGGATAGGAGCGAAATTTAATTAAATGATAATAAATAAAATAAATAAAAATAACAAAGTATTTTTAGAATTTAGAACACCAATAAGTATTTTTGGAGAAAAGTTTAGGGTTCTTTAGATAAAACCCCCATTTTTAACAAGGGTTTTGAAAAATTATTTTTTAATTGAAATTAATAGTAGAAATGCCCTTTTCTATTGTAAAAGTACATTAAATTAGTTTTAATTAAATTTATTAATATTAATTATTATTTTATTATAAATTATATAACAATAATAATAAGTATAGTTTTCAATTAAAAAAGGCACTGTGACCACGCCACAACTTCATCTACCAACCACCAAAACTTCGGTCACTAGCAAGGGTGAAAATTACCACCACTTATTTAAGGGGGAAAAACACATAAAAAAATGTCACCAAAAATCGAGGGGAAAAAATCATACTAACAATAATTTTCACATTAAAAAATAATGTTAACAAGTCGGAAAGCAATGTTACCATTGAGAAAACATCATAGTAACAAAAGTAACAAATCAAAAAAAAAATTTAACAATGGTTTCCCAATGAAAAAAAATAATTATCACAGTAACAAAACAACCGATTCATAATAACAAAAGTAACAAATAAAAAAAATGTTAACAATGGTTTTCCATTGAAAAAGAAACATAATTATCACGGTAACAAAAATATCCCATAGTAACAAAACACGAAAAAAAACCAAGTACTTCCGATGACAGACCTAAAGAAACAAAAAATTAACCTAAGCATCAATATCCCTAGAAAATGGTAACAAAACAATAAAAAAATCAAAAGAAAAAAAAAAGAGCACCACGATTGAGTCGCACACCGGAAAATGATAACACACTGAAAAATGGTAACATGCTGAAGATTTGTTGCACCGGCAATGAAATTTCAAAAAAAAATTAAATTGAAATTAAAAAAAGAAAGGGAAAAGTTAAATTGGTTCCACGGGCAAAACACTAGAATTCATTGGACCATGAAATTTCAAAAAGTAATAAGTTAAAAAAATAAAAATGGAAAATCAAGCTTCATAAGTGCCACTACATATCCAATCCCCACTTGATTCACTGTCGATTGGTGCACTCGTGGGACAGTTACTTTGTACACTCATGGTGGACGGTTATTGTAGCGGCGGGAGACGACGGACGTGTGTAACAACCACCCCTCAATAGCTATGGAATTCCACATAAAAATCAACACACAGCACAAACTCGGTAATATCAAGCCCAGCTGAGGAATTCGTTACCGCAACAATAAACGAGTACAAAAATGAAGAAATTCAAGGGATGAGAAGAGTTTACAGAGTTGGAGATGAGAAGAGATGAGAAGAATTACAGTTAGAGGGGAGAGAAAACATTTCCAGACAATTCGCTGAAAAAAGAAAAGAATACAAAAATGCCAATTTATAGTTACTAACGAGAAATTGCACTTTACTTGAGAAAACATAAAACACAATTTCAGCAATTCAACGACACCGTTCTGAAGCTCAATTCAAAAGGTAGTTGTCTGTTACTCGTCTTCCAACCCTCTTTCACTTTCTTCCCCAATCAGTAATTACTCCCTCTCCCAGCGCTGTAACAGTCCTCCCCCTTAAATGGCCCTTGTCCCCAGGGTCAAAAGTGAGATATTTTGTCAACATCATTGTAGTAGCCTCCCAAGTGGAATCCTTACTACTTCTACCCTGCCATTTTATCATCCATTGCACCTCTGTTCATTTTCGTTTCTGTACTTCCCTGATCTGTAGAACAACTTCAAGGATCAAGGCAGTGGGTTCAACCAGATCATCTCGAGGTAGTTCAAAGACAGGAAAGGTTTGTTACCTAATTTTTTGTTTCAAGAGTGACACATGAAAAACTGGGTGGATTTTGGTTCTGGAAGGCAGTTGTAGCTCATAGGCTACTGAGCCAATCTTTTCCTCAATCTGATAAAGGCCATAATACTTGGGAGATAGCTTCTAATTACTCCTTCTGGCTAGAGTTTGCTGTTGATAAGGATGCAATTTGAGAAAAACCCAATCACCTACCTCAAATTGTCTTTCCATCTGTTTCTGATCTGCAAATAGCTTCATTCTAGCCTTAGTTTATGCTAAACATTCCTTTAATTGCTTATCCATTTTCTGCCTTTCTTGCAAGACTTCTTCAACAGCAGCCACTGTAGTTTGCAAATAAGGGCCAAGAGCCAACTAAGGAGGAGAAATGCCATAAAGGCCTTCAAATGGAGTTCGCTAGATGGCAGAGTGATAGGTGGTATTGTACCACCATTCAGCAAGTGACAACCACTTGGTCCAAGCCTGAGATTTATATCCAGTCATACACCTTAAGTAGGTCTCGAAACATTGGTTCAGCATCTTTATTTGCCCATCCGTTTGTGGGTGGTAAGCCGTGCTAAGTTGCAATTGAGTGCCCAGCAACCAGAATAGTTCCTGCCAGAAACTACTGTTGAATATCTTATATATGTCAGTCACAATGCTTTGTGGCGTTCCATGTGGTTTGTAGATCTGATCCAGGTAAATCTGAGCCACTTTAGCTACTGCAAAGGGATGACTCAGGGCAAGGAAATGTCCATATTTTGTCAATCTGTCAACAACCAATAAAATGACTGTCTTGCAGTCTGATTTTAGTAATCCTTCAATAAAGTCCACTATGA
This sequence comes from Nyctanthes arbor-tristis, assembly GCA_963692815.1. NCBI lineage: Eukaryota > Viridiplantae > Streptophyta > Magnoliopsida > Lamiales > Oleaceae > Nyctanthes > Nyctanthes arbor-tristis. The sequence continues at coordinate 24,190 of CAVNYN010249907.1, forward strand.
TATGACTCCAAGAGTATAGTAGTTCAGGTAGTGGCTGGAGCAGTCCTAGGTACTTCACACGTTCTCTTTTATTTCTCTGACAAACCTCACACTGAAGCACTGCTCTCTTGATTTCTTGATTCATGCGAGGCCAAAAGAAATGCTGTTCGGCCCTATAGATACTAGCATGAACCCCAGAGTGACCTCCATTCCGTGAGTCATGGATGCACCTTATGAGTTTCTATCGAATCTCACCTTCTTCCCCCACATACAATTTATGCTTGTACCTTAGAAGGCCATTACAATATTTGAAGTCTGGAATTGAGTCAGGTTTAAGAAGAATCCTTCATAACTGTGGATTACTCCCTATACCCAAGCTGGCATTACTGTAGCCATGGCAGTACACTCACCTTCATCCTCATTCCTTCTGGATAAGGCATCTGCTGCAGTATTTTCCTTACCCTTCTTGTATTCTATCTCATAACTCAGCTCCATTAGTTCGGTAAGCCATTTTTGCTGCAAAGGTGTTGAGATCGTTTGCTCTAACAAGTACTTCAAGGATTGGTGATCAGTCCTTATGATGAAGTAGTGCCCTTCAAAATAGTGTCTCCACTTGTTCACAGCAGTAACAAGTGCCAATAACTCCTTCTTATAGATGGATAACCCCAGATTCCCAGCCTTGATTACCAAGCTCATATAGGCTATAGGCCTTCCCTCATGCATTAACACAGCCCCTTGTCCTCTATAACTGGCATCTGTCTCCACCACAAATGGAAGATTGAAATTAGGCATGGCTAAAACAGGGGTAGTGCACATTAGGGCCTTCAACTTTGTAAAAGCCTCTTCTGCTTCCTTATTCCAAGCAAAACCCTCCTTCTTCAAGAGGGTGGTAAGTGGCCTAGCTAGATTACCATAACCTTGCACAAACCTCCTGGAGTACCCAGTCAACCCAAGGAATCCTCTCAATTGTTTGAGATTGGTTGGAAGTGGCCAGTTCTGATTGGTCTCTATTTTTTTGATCTGTTGCAACACCTTCAGCACTAATTATATGGCCCAAATATTCTACTTTGGTCTGCCCAAATGCACATTTGCTTAACTTAGCATATAATTGATGTGTTTTCAAGAGTTGCAAAACTGCCTTGAGGTGCTCACAGTGCTCTCCCATGTTCCTACTAGACACCAATATGTCATCAAAGAAAACCAATATAAACTTCCTCAATAATGGCTGGAACACTTTATTCATTAAACTTTGGAAGGTGGCAGGGGCATTGGTTAAGCCAAAGGGCATAACCTTGAATTTATATAGCCCTTGGTGTGTTCTAAAGGCCATTTTATAAACATCTTCCTCCTTAACCCTGATTTGGTGATACCCTGCTCTGAGATCAATTTTTGAAAAAATTGTAGCTCTATTCAATTCATCTATCATGAGCATAGGATACTTATCTTTTACTATTACATTATCAATTTTTGAAAAAATTGTAGCTCTATTCAATTCATCTATCATGAGCATAGGATACTTATCTTTTACTATTACATTATTCAACTGTCGGTAATCAACACAAAACCTCCATGATCCATCTTTTTTTTTTTTAAGTAATAGAATAGGTGAAGCAAAAGGGTTGTTGCTTACCTGAATAATCCCAATCTCTAGCATTTCTCATATGAGCTTTTCCACTTCAGCCTTTTGAATAAATGGGCACTTGTAAGGTCTGAGCCTGAAAGATTGTGCTCCCTTCTTTAGAATTATTTGATGCTCATGTTCCCTCTTCGGAGGTAATCCAGTAGGAGTGGAGAATACTTCAGAAAATTCTGCTAGAACTGGTTGCAAAGCAGTTGGAATTTCAGCCATTTCTTCTTCTGTAATAGAGCATATTTGGGCCATCAGCCCATATTCTTGCTTTTGCAACCAATTGTCCAACTCCTCAACCTCTATCATATTGATATTGTTCTCTTTTTCCCCGTAAAAAGTGATGGTTTCACCTCTATGCACAAAACTCATCCAACCTTTCTTATAATCACTGGTCACTGGTCCAAATTGACTGAGCCAGTTTATTCCCAATACTACATCACTGCCCTCCAATCCCAAGGTCTTCAGGGGATATTGAAACTCATACCCCTACATTTTCCAACAAAAAGGCTAAGAAATTGCTTTGCTCTCTATCTGGTTGCCCTTAGCTAGTCTCACAACCATGGTTTTTTCCTCATCCGTTTGATATCCAAGTCCAAGTGCCAGTTGTTCATCCACAAAGCTGTGAGTACTACCCCCATCAATGAGTATGGACACCTTTCTTTCCTTAACTGTTCCAGGTATCCTGATGGTTTTAGGTTTGGCACTTCCAAACAAGGCATTCAGAGATATAAAGCATCTCTCCACTCTCCACTTCAACCTTTTCTTCCTCCTGATTTTCTGATTCCACTTCTAGTTCATTCTTCTCCCCCACAATATAGTTGATCATCCTATTTTTACACACATCTTCAGGGCTATACTTCTCATTGTGCATGAAGCATAACCCAAAGCTTTTTCTGGTTTGGATATCTGAGGAGGTAATGGTTTTGAATTTGGAATTAGGATTATTCTAGGTACAGTATGCCTTCTGTATAGGGGTAGGAATTGGATGGGGTGAATATGAGTTGAGTGGCCTGGGGGATGGGTATATTGGCTTGTGTATCATGGGAAGTTTATAAGATGGTTTGGAAATTTTTGTTTGGGGTTGGAGTGAAATTTTTTACAGTTGAGCGAAGTCAAAGGCTTTCTGTAAGGTGATTGGTTCAAAAGTCTTAGCAGCAGACTTAATCTCCTCGTTCAACCCATTCACAAATGCCTCTACATAGTACCCTTCTGGTAATTGAGGTAAAGACATCATACACTGGGCTTTTTGCTCCTCAAAGTTCTCCACATATTCAAAAATATCACCTTGCTGCCTGATTTTGCAAAATGCTCCCACAACCCCTTCCCTAGTCTCATCAGCAAATCTTTTACACACAGCCATAGTAAACTGTCCCCAAATAGCCATGGGATTACTAGCTAGAAACCCATTAAACCACGTGTCAGCTTTTCCTTTCAGATACAGCTGAGCCATACCTACTCTCATTTCACCATGTGTATTGTGTAGCAAGAAATATCTAAGGCCTTCCTAACCAACTCCTTTGGTCCATATCCTTTAATATAGGAAAATCTATTTTAGGAGTCAAGGGATTATACCTGATCTCGTTTGGCCCAATGTTTAGGTATAGGATGCAGCAGCTACTGAGTTTCCCTGCCCAGAAGTATTAGGGTCCTTTTGAATTTGAACTAATCCTAATATACCAAGGCTAGCGTAGTAAGAGGTTGCCATGTCTTCCACCTTCTTCCCACGATTATCCACAGCTTCTATCAAGGGCTCACAATTTAGCTTCAAAGCTATCACACCCATCATCTTCCTTAGTTCTATAATACCTTCGTCCACTGCCCGCTGCCTACACTCATTCATTTCCATTGCCTCCTTAATCTCCAAACAATTTTGTTTCACAATTTCCTTTAGCTCATCTATTTTCTCATCGGATCTAGTCAGATTAGCGTTAATCCTTTCATTCATGGCCTTCAAAACTGTCTCACACCTCTTCGTTAGTTCATCGACAGCCTAATTCTTAGTCATCTCGATCACCCCAATCTGCTCTGATACCAATGTAACAACCACGCCTCAACGGCTATGGAATTCCACACAAAAATTAAAACACGGTACAAACTCAGCGGGTAATATCAAGCCCAGCTGAAGAATTCATTACCTTAATGATAAACGAGTACAAAACTGAAGAAATTCAGGGGATGAGAAGAGATTACAGAATTGGAGATGAGAAGAGACGAGAAGAATTACAGTTAGAGGAGAGAGAAAACATTTCTAGACAATTCGCTAGAAAAAGAAAAGAATATAAAAATGCCAATTTATAGTAACTAATGAGAAATCGCACTTTACTTGAGAAAACGTAAAACACAATTTCAGCAACTCAACGACAATGTTCTGAAGCTCAATTCAAAAGGTAGTTGTCAGTTACTCGTCTTCCATCCCTCTTTCCCTTTCTTCCCCAATATGTAATTACTCCTTTTCCTAGCTCAGTGACAACGTGGTGGATGGTTATGGTAACGGCACTGTCGTTGGTTATTGTTGTGAATGTCATGGGGGTGGAGAGTTATGGTGGTAGCGGCGGGTTATGGACTTAAGGTTGTGGTGGGTTCAGACCATGAAGGATTAGGTAGCAGACAATTATGGTAGTGTCGGTGTGCGGGTTATGGTGACAGTGGTGGCAAGTTTGAGTGGTGGCAAGGGGTTTATATATCGTATGATTGTGTGTGTGTGTGTGCACGGGCACGTATGTAATCTACCGTAATGAATGAATAATTCAATATTAAAATTAAAATAATAAAAATGAACAATTTATTATTATAAAAAATCATTATTATTTTTTTTGGGGTAGGGGACCGGGGGTATTTTTACGGGGTACAATTACAATTACTTTCAATTAAGTGTGTAAAATTAAATGGGGTACTAGAAAAGAGGTGAAATATCTAATTTTCTCAAAAGTTTATACTCCAAGTAAATGGGGTAATTTCCTCTTTTTATACTGTTTTGGGCCTCTACTACCTTAGTTCAACCCAACCCACTATTATCTTTTGTTTCAGGCGTCTACTACTCTATTTAAACCCGACCCGTTGTCATCTTTAATTGTCAAACTCGCAAGTTTGATGTGAACCAGCAACTCGACCCGTGCAAGTCCTACGCAATTGTCATTTTTTATGAAAATATTGTTAAAAATCTAATGGTGAAGGATCGAATAGATGACCTATAAACATTATGCAAACTCTTCTTTTTTTTTTTTGTTTACTATGCTCATTTATTATTTATCACTATTCTCGTGTATTTTTTTACTTAAAAAAATTATTAATCAATAGATTTGAATTTGTAATTGAATTAGCAATGACCTACCAGTTGAACAGAAACCTATTAACCTAGTACATTTATCGGGTCGATACTAAAAACTATGACTGAGTTTGAGTTCCTTGTTTATGTTGATGTGACTCAATCCTATACAAGGGATTGCAATCAAAGATAATTTCGAGGGTTTTGTTTAAAAGACCAAGTCAACCATAATTTTTATTTAAAAGATCACCACTTTATAAACTTTGTCCAACTAACCACATTATTTAAAAATAATAAAAATTCTCTTTCCACTAACCTACTAACAAACGGCAGTGTTAAATTCTCGCCACGGCATGCATGCCATGATCTGCACTACGTCACGGCATGGATGTCGTGATAGCAGTTTAAAGAAGTTTATTGCTTCTGCTTATTTTTGTAACATGTGTAGGGTTACAAATGAACTAAACAAACTAAAAACATTAATAGGAACACGGTCTGATCGAGAGGGACAAGTTTCAGTCGATTTTGAATCGATTCGGGCCATCATTGCACCTTTACCACGATGGTGGTATTATAGCGGTATAAGTGCAGTGATGGCTTTCCATGTTGAATCTTTGCTATAAATTTCACTCCTATGAACCAATACCCTTTCCTAGCCAAACCCAAGTTATAGCGCATTATTTAGAGGCCGGACAGTAGTTCAAAATACCGACGGTCGCGCTTAGTCTAAGTTAAATAACGTCACAAGCTAGATTGGGCACTCCCTTGGCAAAACTCGTTCAATCTCCGATCCAAATGAACTAACACACAAAAAACATAAATAAGAACGTGGTCGGATGGAGTGTGTCAAGTTACGGTAGATTTCGAATCGATTTGGTCCATCACTCACTTGTGCCGCGATGGTGGTAACATAGCGGCATAGGTGCAGTGATGACGCTCATTGTTGAATCTTTGCTTCAAACTTCACCGCGACGATCCAATCGCATTTACTAGCCGAACCCAAGTTATAGCAGATTATTTTAGGGTCAGACAGTATGCGAAACGTCGTTGGTCGTACTGAGTCTAACTTAGATAATGTCACAAGTTAGATTTGGTTTTTTTTATACAAAACTTGACTAACCTCTTATCCACATTAACTAAACACACTAAAAAAATAAATAAGAACGTGGTCGGATCGAGTGTGTCAAGGTACATGTATCTTTGTAATTGAATTTTAGAACATGTATCTTTGTTTTGAGGTTAGTACGGTAGGTTAGTTGACATAACGGTATATATGTCATGATTTGCACTATAAAGTTACAAGTTAGATTCGGCCCCTTTTAGAAACACTTGATCAACCGCCAATTCACATGGACTAAATACACTGAAAACATACTTAGGAACGTGTAAGATCGAGTGTGCTAAGTTGCAGACGACTTTGAATCAATTCGGGCCATCATGGACCCATGCCACGACGGTAGTATCATAGCGGCATGGGTGCAGTGATGATACTCCGTGTTGAATCTTTCCCCCAAATTTCACCCTCACGAACCAGTCCCATTTCTCAGCCGATCTAAAAGTTATAGAACATTATTTGGGGGTGGACAGGACATGAAACACCGTTGGTTGAGCTCAGTCTAAGTTACATAACCTCACAAGTTAGATTAAGGCCTTTTAGCAAAACTCGATCAACTTCTGATCCATATCAACTAAACACACTAAAAACATAAATAGGAACGTGGTATGAGCTTTTCTGTCAAGTTTTGGTCAATTTCGAATTGATTCAGTCTATCACTGCACCCGTGCCGCGATTGTAGTATCATAGCGGCATGGGTGCAGTGATGACGCTCTGTGTTGAGTCTTTCCCCCAAATTTCACCCCCACAAACCAATCCCCTTTCTCAGCCAAACTAAAGTTATAGCACATTATTTAGGGACCGAATAGTACACAAAATGCTATCGGTCGAGCTAAGTCTAAGTTACATAACCTCACAAGTTAAAATAGATCGTTTTAGCAAAACTGGATCAACTTCTGATCCACATCTACTAAACACACTAAAAACATAAATAGGAATGTAGTATGAGCTTTTGTGTCAAGTTTCTGTTGATTTCGAATCGATTCGAGCTATCACTGCATCTGTGCCGCGATGGTGGTATCATAGCGGCATGAGTTCAGTGATGGCACTTCATGTTGAATCTTTACTCCAAATTTTACTCCCAAAAACCAATCCCCCATTCCCAGTGAAACCCAAGTTAGAACACATTATTTCAGGGTCGGACATTATACAAAACACCGTCAGTCGTGTTAAGTCTAAGTTATATAAAGTTACAAGTTAGATTAGCCTCTTTTAACAAAACTCGATCAACTTCTGATCCACATCAACTAAACAAACTAAAAACATGAATAAGAACGTGGTCGAATCGAGTGTATCAAGTTATGGACAATTTCGAATCGATTTGGGCTATTACTGCACCTATGCCGCGACGGTGGTAACATAGCAGTATATGTGCAGTGATTGTGCTCCTTATTGAATCTTTGTTCCAAACTTTACCCCGATGATCCAATCCCATTTCTCAGCCGAACCCAAGTTATAGAGCATTATTTCGAGGTCGGGCAACAATTCGAAACACCGTCGGTCGCGCTTCATCTAAGTTATATAACATTACAAGTTAGATTAGGCCTTTCCTTTACAAAACTCGCTCAACTCTAATCTAAATGAACTAAACAGACTGAAGACATTAATAGGAATGCATTCTGATTGAGGTGGTCAAGTTGCGATCGATTTCGAATTGATTCAGACTATCACTGCACCTGTACCGCAATGGTGGTATTATAGTAGCATGGTTACAGTGATGGCGCTCCGTCTTGAATCTCTACTCTAGATTTCACCCCCCAGGTACCAATTCTCTTTTCCAACAAAACCCAAGTTATAACAAATTATTTCAAGGCAGGACCATATATAAGACGCCGTCGGTCTTGCTAAGCTTAAGTTACATAACATTACAAGTTAGATTGGGCCCTTTTTAGTAAAACTCTATCAACCTCTTATCCACATTGTCCAAACACACTGAAAACATACTTAGAAATGTAGTATGATCAAGCGTGTCAAGTTAGAGGCGATTTCGAATCAATTCGGGCTATCACGGCCCTATGCCGCGACGATGGGATCGTAGCGGCATACATGCATTGCGGCATACATGCAGTGATGGCGCTCCGTGTTGAATCTTTGTTCTCGATGACCCAATTCCCTTTCCCAACGAAACCCAAGTTATAACATATTATTTCAGGGTAGGACCGTATATAAGACACAGTGGATCGTGCTAAGTCCAAGTTACATAACATTACAAGTTAGATTGGGCCCTTTTTAGTAAAACTTGATCAACCTTCAATCTATATTGTCCAAACATACTGAAAACATACTTAGAAATGTAGTATAAACGAGTGTGTCAAGTTGCAGTCGATTTCGAATCGATTTGGGCTATCACTGCACCCATGCCGCGACAGTGGTATCACAGTGGCATGGTTGCAGTGATGGCTCTCCGTGTTGAATCTCTGCTCTAAATTTCACCCCAATGTAACAATTTCCTTTCCTAGCTAAACACAAGTTATAGCACAATATTTTAGGGCAGGACATTATATGAAGCGCCGTCGGTCGTGCTAAGTTTAAGTTATATTACATTACTAGTTAGATTGGACCCTTTTTTAGAAACACTCGATCAATCACCAATCCACACTGACTAAACACATTGATTCTGGCCATCACAACACCCCTGTTGCAACAATGTCGTTCTCACGGCATTGATGCAGTGATGAGCTTTTGTTTTGATTTCAGGGACCTCCTTTCACCAGTATGAACTCAATGAGTTTCCATATTGAACCCATCTTATTTTAACACATTAAAGCAGGGAGATTATATGAATTGCCTTAGATAATGCTATTTACAACTTAGTAAATAGATATTGCAAGTTATAGCGTAAAGTGATGACAAAAACTCATACTAGATTGCAAAAATGTTTACAGAAATTTTGGCTGAGTTTACCTTATATTACGTACTTATCCAACCTGCAAACTGATTACATATCCTCATATATCAATATATACATAAACAAGGACACTAAGTATTACAAAGTACTACTCTATTCAAGTCTCTATATATTCTTCAAATTAATGTACATAATAAGCAAGAACTTTAACCATTATCAAAACTTTACACTACATATCCATTGTATAATGCTTAACGGATAGTAGAAGGGCCCACTCAAGATTAGAAGTGATTTTTGCAAAAGCTGCTCTTAGAATTGTATTGTACCTGTAAATAAATACAACTCAGAAGATACTTAGAAGACTAACTTCAAAAATAGGCGAGAAAAGCTACAAACATTTTGCTCCAACGCAAAATATATGTAGTATATTGTACCAATTGATAAATAGATTTGGGGAAGAGATAGTGCTGGCAGCCATATTATCGAGTTGGTGGCACTCTACTTTGAATAATTTAACTACAATTACACTATAGTGTGGTTAGAAAAAAATATATGGGGATTAACGGGTTGGCACAGTGGATAAAGGCTTAACCCTAATTAGGATTACCAAATTTGAATCTCATCCGATGTGCCCCTTCCCTTCATTCCCCTTGTAATCAAAAAGAAAGAAAAAATGTATGAACAAAACAACCATAACTTCAATAATTGAATTGCAGAGTCTAGTTTAGCTGTTTTCCAGCGCTATATCATATTTTTAAAAAAAAAGTAAAATGCAAATGTTACATCCATCCACTAATATAGACTCGTTTCTTTTTTATTTATCCCATACCATAGGGTAAATAATAAGTTCACTATTTGTTATTAGGGCAAAAAAGAATAATTACATTATTAAGCCGTTATTCCACCAAGACTAGTTTATGCAATATGTTGTGAGTAGAATTCACGATCTCTTGCATCAAATTTGCTTTTATGTGATCATTTATAGAAGAGGTGGAATTGGAAAAGATCTAAAACAATATAGTTAATTGATTAATCTCTACATTATTTTCATGCTAGTAGAAATGACAATAGCTTTGGAGCGGCCTCTAACCGATGATTTTTAAAAAGTGGACATGGAAAAATATTTTTACTTTTTAATACAATATTTTCACGTGTTTGTCAGTTAAATTATTTATTTTTACACTTCTTTTTTCTTTTTTTTTGGAGATAAAATTATTTTTACACTTCTAGTTATTATAGTTGATAATTATGTAAACTGATCCTAATTAAATGGACTAGTTTGTAAGAAGAAATGTCTAGTTGTTTTTCATTCCAATTTTGATTCTCAGAAGTGGTTCACATTCACTCGGTTTCAGCATGAACCTATTAGTGTAAAACCACACAATTCTTAAATTACTTAGGTTCTAGAAATAAAACCACACTCACCACATCTATTGCCACTAAAAATCAGTTTCACCTTTTATGAAGAGCTACTTGCGTGCGTGTTCAGTTTTTTGAATACAACTTTTCAGAACTAGCATGGAAGGATGACCAAATTAAACGGCCTTCTGTACTTACATTTCTTCTTTCTCGCCACTTTTCAGGGGATTTTTTGCAATGACTTGGAAAGCTTCTTCAACATTGGTAACTTCTTGAAGCAAAATAAGGCACTAAAATTCATTCAAGCAATGTATCAAATACCCTGGATGCATAATGTGTCAAAAAGAGAAGAGCAAAATTCTTGCCACAAAACAGATCGGAAGAGCTCATACTGATGATTCCATCTTACCTGACAATGGTAGGCGAGCTTCTGAAATAGACTTCTGGCGAAGCCTCCGACGACTGCTCAGAGACTCCCTCTGTCAATTCGCACTTCAAATTTTTCGAGCTGCTTCGCTACTGTTTTGCAGTTTTAGTCTGTAGGCAGGAACGGTTTGGGCTTGGAGAGAACCGTTGGGTATTTGAATTCACAATTAGGTGTTAGGAATTTTGGATGAAGACTAACGATTTCACAGGAACTCAAATCCTTCAAACAACGTCAGCGATTTTGAGGTTTTTGGGGGAGAAATGGAGGATAGAGATGGTAAATTGGGTTTTTGATTTATTTTTGTTGCTATTATTGTGGTCAATGGTCATTTACCCAAAGTGTTTTGGAGGTATGGTCAACTAGGCAATTTCCCCGATAATTTCTTAAATCAAACCTGTCAGGTTTTCTTCTTGAAATCCTAACATATATATATGTATATATGTATATAACAAAATTATCTATTTTACGAAATAGATTTGTGTCCTTGACCCCAAAAAAAAAAAATGTGCAAATTATTGATAAAAATGTGAATCAATCAATTCTATGCAAATATTGTATTTAAAGACATTTTCAAATTTTAATTCTTATACTTAGTCATGCTAAGGATTTAAATTAAATATGATGGTTGAATCCAATATACTTATCTTGAATTATATAGATGTCATTACTCATGACCTCACTCGCCTTAGCAATCAAAATATACCAATTAGTTAGAATAATGTAATCTTCCTTGCATTACTATATATAATGTGAGTTTCAATAAATGAGTTGGCACATGCTCTTGGAAATAATTAAAATACAAAATAGAAAATCGATTACATATTGTTAGCCAGCGTAGGATGCACATAATTATATACAGATCATGCTTTTTTCTTATCTAGGTATCATGCCTAACAAGTAGAATTACGCTACATTTTATGTATGAAATTTTTTAGAACTCTGCCCGCGCAACGCACAGGTGGAAATCTAGTATGTTAAATATTAACGTTAAATTTATAAAATCATCATATATTTATCATCATATATTTACATTAGAATAATTAAGCAGATTGCCATACTCTTTTAAGAAGAGTTGTAAATTCCTTCCGCAGTACACATTTTACTAATTTACTTTCTCTTGGTTTTTAACATGTAGAGATGTTGACCAAATATTAATAGCAAAATTCTTAAAGTTTGTTTCGCATTAAAACTCACCGTACCCACCCAAAAAAGATTAAGACAAACCATATAATAGTCACGGGGAATTTTAATTCTTATACCTAGTCATGCTAAGGATTTAAAATATGATGGTTGAATCCAATATACCTATCTCGAACTATATAAATATCATTACTCACGACCTCATTAAATCCAATATACCTATCTCGAACTATATAAATATCATTACTCATGACCTCACAAACCTTAACAATTAAAATATACCGCTTATTTCAATTAGTTAGAATAATGAATGGGGTAAAGCTTGATAGAATAAAGTGTTAACATTTACTCTCAATTTAGGACTAAACTTCACTGTTGATATATAAGACGTATCTTATGTAGCACACATCCTATATTAGCTCATAATATTTTAAAGGAATCGATTGTACTTTGTTGCCGCTTGATATCGTAAATTTGCTTCTAAAATTCAATATCAATATTTATTCGAAAAACAAATCTGTTTATTTAAATTTCAGCCACTATTCTAAAACTTTATTGAGTACATATCCCAAAACTTAGTTCATGAGCTCTATTTTTTATTGATTGGAAGCCTAAATTTCAATGTAAAGGCTTTTCAATCATTGGACTCGGCTATATAATCGAACGTACTTTGTAAAATATTTTGTTGTGTTCTTTGAATCTTATGGTAAATCTAGTTTTAAGCGGGTAAGGAGTTTGACCATGAAGTGTAAATAGAGAAGTAAGAAACAGACTCTATATCTGGGTGTTGAAAAGAATGACAGGAAGCATTCTCAACACCAGGCATATAAATATTTTCTAATTTGCAAAGAAATTCAGTAACTATGGTCAAAATAGTTATAAGGTTATTTTGGCTTTTCTAACTCAAAGAAAGGTTTATGAAACCATGTAAAAACATTTTAATGATTCTTTAAGATTATTAGAAGTTACTTAAATAAATTCTGCTTCTATAGCATTAAATAATTTAAAGACGAACAATTTGTTAGTTTTGGAAGTCTCGTTCTCACTACTATTACAAAAGCAAAATTTAAAACTAAAGCTTCCACACAAGAAACAATAACATAAATCGATACAAGAAATTCAATATTGGATAATATAACGAAAGCGTGACAAATAATGAAACTAATTGTAAAATGATTTTAGGGTATGAAAGCACGTAAAGAAGAATTGTAAAGTGCGTCATTTGTATTTATGTTTATTATTGAACTATTTTATAGTTTCTTTTTTTGAAAATTCCTGTCCACCCTAAATAGAAGTCCTGGATTGTTCGCCGGGCTAAGCTTTGGCACGGGGATACGGATCCCTGTGCCAAAACAGCTAGCACATCTCGTGAGTCAAGCTGTGGGTGTTGCCCAAGCTTCCATCCATATAAAGCTTATAACGCCTTTAAAAATTTTCCTCTAATTATATAAACCTCTTTTAACTATTTAGGACGTTAACCAGTACTTAAAAATATCCCACGAGAAACATGGTTAGTTAACCTAGCTATGTTAGAAAACTAATTATTAGTTCATTTATAACCTTATAAAACAGTTAACATGATTATTCAATAGCTTGTTATATTGTACCCCTTTTTTTAAAAGAGCTTGTTACATTCTTATTATTACGTGGCTCGTTATATAGGCAAACTCCTTCAAAATAGCTCATACTTCTTCCGTCCCAAGTATATAGTCCACTTTATTTTTTTTACGTGGATTAAGACTTGTATTGAAAACATACATTTTGCAATCTGTGTTTCTAATTTACCCTTATTTAATGAGTATAATTTAAAATTGATAGTTTTAATTAAATGTTAAATTATGGTAAATTAGTAAAATAATGAAAATTATTCTTCGTAATAAAAAAAGATGACCATATATTTAGAACATCCCGAAAAATAATAGTAGACTATATATATTTGGAACGGTAGTATTTTCTTTTACAAAAAGACTCATCACTATCGCTATATATAAAAAAGGGTGATGAAGGAAAATCTTTTGATTTCCTTATTTACCCATATCTTTTTTTTTTTTGCCCAAAACTTAGATTTACCCTTACTATTATTATAGCTCGAATTAATTACTAACTTATTAATTATTAATTATTACTTCAAAATAAATGCATGAAGTTAGAAAAATGAAAAGGCCAAGAAAACTTATTTCAAAGACTTAAATGGTTATGAAATGAAAATAAACCATCAATTGTTAGTATTTTTAATTATTACTTCAAAATTAATACACGAAAAATTGTTACAACTTTGACATATTAAATCCTTTGGAAAATTGTTTCTTTGTTGTCGTAATGAGGAGCAAGGCAATTAGTCTTGTCTTTTGACAAGTTTCTCTTATCTTCTATTCAAGCGTTTATTGTTTCTTCCTTATTGTTGGTTTCTTTTATCAAGATGGCTTTGGAGGACGTTTACTCCCAGTTAACTGTAGATGAAGAAGAAGACTGCGGTGTTGAATTGGAAGGTCAAGATGTATGATTTACGATTTTGCTTGGTTGGTCTTTTTTTTTTTTTTTTTTTTTTCAGATAACTCTATGAATGAATCTAAACACATGGCATCGATATGGAGACCTGTGGAGTGGGTTTGCATCAAAGACCTTTCTCCATCTCTATTAATGTTCCAGTTTTTCCACCCAATGGATATGAATAGTGTCCTGTATAAGGGACCTTGGACATTTGATCAGCATATGTTGATAGTGAAGCAGCTGGAAGGGAATGTAAATCCACCGGAAGTGGAGCTGTTCCATTGGAGTGATAGGCCCAAGTTCATGATCTCAAGTTCATGATATTCCCATAGGCTTTATGTCTAAAAGGGTGCTACGACTTATTGGGAATTTTGTGGGTTCATTCATTTGATTTGATCCCAAGAATTTCATTGGAGGGCTAAAAACTTTTATGCACTTTAGAGTACTCTTAGACATGTGTGTACCTGTGAAAAGAAAAAATGAAGAACCTGGAGGGGATTGGATTTTGGTCACCTTCAAGTATGAGAGGCTGCCTACCTTTTGCTTTGTTTGTGGAAAAACTGGCCATTCCTACCGTTTTTTTGAAGATTTTTGAGGCTCAAGTGGACCAAGTCAAACGTGCTTATGGTCTGGGGTCAAGGGCACTGTATTGCCAGAATGTCTACTGGTCCGATGAAAAGTGGTTGAGGAGTGCGTCTTCTGTTCAAGCAGAGGCTAAAAATGGAAGGAGTGACGGTATAGCCGTTGATGAAGCTAATTTTGTAACTCCGGCTGTTAATTTGGCTCGTGGTAAAGGAAAGGGACCGGCTGCTACTTTGAAGGCTCCTAGTTAGCCAAGAAATCAGTAGATATTCACTAATCTGTAGGTATGCCCCCCCCCCTAGCTCTGCCAGTGTCTATGGTGTGATAACAAAACAGCCTTACACATCGTCGAAAATCTAGTTTTCCATGAGCAAACAAAGCATCTTGACATTGACTGTCACTTGGTTCCTGATCAATACAAAGCTGGTTTTGTTCATCCACGACACATCTCCTCCAAGTTACAACGTGCTGATGTGTTCACTAACGCCTTAGCTTCACCAAAATTTAATCTTCTCGTCCAAGTTGGGATTGGTTGACATTCGCCAATTCCCACCTTGAGGGGGGATGTACACAGCACTTGTTCATACTCGTTCATTTTAGTTAGATTGTTAATCATTTTTAGTTAGTTTGTTAAATTAGGTTTTTGGTTATCCACATGTAATTAGCTCATTGGTCACTCTTTGTACATATATACTTCACTGTAGCTCTTTATCGGATATTAAAGCAGAATTATCCCTTTGCGAATTCTTTATACAATTTCTACATGACTTTTTAAGGCAGAGAAGGTATTGCCTAATGGAGCGAGCATATCAATTGGAGGATTTATATGGCACATTGCATATTGGAGCTATTAATGGTAAATATTTGAAGTACATTCCATGTATGCGGGACAACGACTTCAAAGCTCATGGAGAATAGCCACGCGCTAAAATTAAATAATGTCTTTTGGTAGACTCATTGTCAAAGCTAGAACAAATGTGCAAAATAAAGTAAACACTGAATAGGGAGATTGACAGAAATGTTAAGACCAGATTAATTGATTAATTTCCATGAGTTATGGAGGAAATGTGTTAGTCATGCAGATCAAAGGACGCATGTTTGAATATGGAGGGAGCAATACCGTTTATAAATGTCCCTGGAACCATGATAAGGAGGATAAAGCACTAGAATACAAAAGAAGGAAGTAGAAAAGGACAGAAGATGTTCCATCCAAAATTGCAGAATTAAAAGCAAGTTCAGTGTATTGTAGAGAGACTATTACAAGGAGGCAATACATTGCCTAGAAAAATCATAACATTACAAGGAAATGACCAAAATACATATAACTAAAGTTACATTTAATGACATCGTACTGGGGGTAATTGTTTACACCAAAATTAATTAGAATGGTCAATTTGTGAATTGACCATCTTAGAGAGGCAAGAATACTTGGGCGAATAAAGTCAATAGAAGTGGCCATAAAGGATTGGAAGCACAAAAGGTCAATATGGGCAATAACAGTTAAAAAAATGTAAGAAAATGGGCAACCAACAAGGGAAGTTAAGAGAAGATCAAGGAAATAATTAAATATAGAGGTTATAGAGCAATTTCAAGAAAACAGCATGTACAAGGTTTGGAAGTATAAAAGGGAAAAGTGAAGACTTAGCAAGGGTCTGGACTCCTTAACACACACAAAAGTATGTGATGTCTTTACCCTATTTCTTTTTAGATCTCATCTTTTAGACTATTCGCATTAGCTTGTGGACTTATGCCCTTTACAGACAAGTTCGAAATCAGTTGTAAATCCCTTCTTGCACAAGGCGCCCTTTGGCGGGACATTATATCAAGAAGTTCTCATGTTCCTTATCATAATTGCACTGATTTCGGTTAGCCACCGCAAAACATAAATAAATATGAGATAACCAGCTATGTGATGATTTTTGTCTTCACCAGCTATGTGATGATTTTCTTCTTCTTCTTTTCTGGTTATATATTATCAAAGGTTGCATGTAACACATGAAATTAGATTTAGTGATAAATTCTACCTTCTTATTCAAAAATTATTGCCAGTCAAGTTTCTAGAACTTATCTCATATTCTTTGTTGCACTGGTAGAGTTATAGTTTACATTCATATAAAACTTGACGTGTGAGTGTAGACATCATGTCATAAATAAAGTACAATATACCCGTTGCATTTGTCTAGAATTACAAATTGTTATAAGAACTACAAATCACCTACCTATAAGGTAGTAATAATTAGCATCAAATGATCGAATCACAATCAACAATAGTAACTATGAGTCTAGCATCTCGCTCGCGTGCGTGGGATGACTACTTCCAAAAAAAATTCAATAATAATCAATAATAAAATATTGAACAAATACGTGCCATTGGATTTGTGTAACAACCAGTAAATATATAATTTTGATTTAGTGTTTGACACATTAAAGTGATGTTTTATTAATAAAATATTAATAGTTATCCGCTTATCTACTCAATTAGTGATTTACTATATTTTATGTTTATATCATCTAACTTATTTAATATTATTAGTTAACAGTCTAATAATATATATCGGGTGTGTAATACTCGTATTCATTCGATACCCATTCACATAAAATTTTTCATACCTATAAGAAATTATGCTCCCGGTATACTATTTTAATTGGATAGTACCTCATTTTCTTACATATATTTTTAATTGAGTGGTAATTCGTTTTATTTTGTATAAATAGTCATAATACCACATTGTAATTTTAGTCGAGCGAATAATAAATATAATCCTTAAAAAAGTAGCATACCCAAATAATGGCAACGTTAGAGGCGTATTAATTATATTGATAAATAAAATGTTAATTTGACAAACTTGTTAATCCAAAATTCATTTGTTAATAGTTATGTCTGAAATTAATTACTACTTTTTAGTTTATATATATTTGAACAAATTTCTAGTGTTTTAGGACTACCTACAAAATAGAAATATAAAAAACTGCAATTAATAGCGTTGAAAATATAAAATTTAATATCATATATCCATAATATGCGACTTCATTTATTAAATATTTCATTTTGAATAATGCTATTTGATCAAATAAAATGCACATTACATAGGTTTATAAAAGAAAATTTATGTTGTAACTACTTTTTTAATAGAAGAGTGGATAATATTTTAAGACAAATAAAAAAGAAAAAGTGGAGCAATTTTATGGGATAGAGGTAGTATGAAAATAATTAAATTTGTAAGATTAATTATTAGGAAAGTTTTGTAAGATAATATAATGAGTTTAATCCAGATTTAGATTTTTTTAATTGTATGAATTTTTGTTTTTTATTTGCATAATTATATTTGCGGGAATCAAGGAAATATTTGAAGAATATTTAGAATCATATTGCTTAATATATGTTTAATGTTTTATTTTAATTTTCTTTTTAAATAATGTAACTTAGTCACAATGCGTATCAAACGTGTACCGTAGTATATGTACCTGTTTGATATTAATTCAGATAAAAATTTCATATCCATGAGATTATATCCACTCTACATACACTTTTAACCATATAATACCTCATTTTATTATATATTGTCTAACAAATAAACTATAAAATCTTTAAAAAAATATTGCATAATTTTAGAATAATTATTTTTGTCAATTTATTTATTTAGAAACTATGAGCCAAAAGTAAAGCATGATTTTTGTAGGAATTATTGAGTCTTGAGAACATACACTTGAAGATATCAAAATAAAGTTATGTTCTTCTTCTCAATTAAGCTAATAAATATTAGAGGAAAATAATTAATATTCAAATAAGAGAGAAAGAAAAATATTCACATTCAAGTTTATTCATAAATTCAATCGATGGGAAATGTATTTTGTCAATTTTACTTTTCGTATGAAATTACTATTTCAGTTAAACTGATTCTTTACTAGTATTGCACATGTGCGTTGCACGGGAAGATATTCTAAAAATGATAAGTAAAAATTAAAAGGACATCAAGTAACGAATATTTAAAAATGAAAAAGAATCCAATATATATTCCACTGTATTTTTCAAAATGAATAATCTCTAACACATTGATCAACTTGATACTATAGGCTTGTGTCAAACAATTAGTCTCAATCTGACACAATATGGTATGGCTTGACCATATAGTATCTTAATAAAGTTTTCCTCCTTCTTTTGGTATATTGTGGAGTCCTAAAATTCATTGACTATGAAACCATTTATTTAATTATTAAGTGGTTAATTACTTGCTAAATATGAGAGGAATTTAACAAAAACTAATATTGTTATGATGTATTTATAATTCCCCAATTTTTCTCGAGTGATTAAACTAAAACATTTAGCACCAAGTCATTTTATCTTTCATTTTTCTTTTAACATTTTTTTAACATAATAATATAATAATTTTGGCAAATTTACAAACACAGCTTCTATCATATATGTGAACATATTGAACACATTCTAATTAAACCTATAATAATACTCAACAACTTATATACTAATGATATTTATGATGTCTATAAAATATTTCCATATAGCTTACTAATATTGTTATGATGTATTTATAATTCCCCAATTTTTCTCGAGTGATTAAACTAAAACATTTAGCACCAAGTCATTTTATCTTTCATTTTTCTTTTAACATTTTTTTAACATAATAATATAATAATTTTGGCAAATTTACAAACACAGCTTCTATCATATATGTGAACATATTGAACACATTCTAATTAAACCTATAATAATACTCAACAACTTATATACTAATGATATTTATGATGTCTATAAAATATTTCCATATAGCTTACTAATATTGTTATGATGTATTTATAATTCCCCAATTTTTCTCGAGTGATTAAACTAAAACATTTAGCACCAAGTCATTTTATCTTTCATTTTTCTTTTAACATTTTTTTAACATAATAATATAATAATTTTGGCAAATTTACAAACACAGCTTCTATCATATATGTGAACATATTGAACACATTCTAATTAAACCTATAATAATACTCAACAACTTATATACTAATGATATTTATGATGTCTATAAAATATTTCCATATAGCTTACTAATATTGTTATGATGTATTTATAATTCCCCAATTTTTCTCGAGTGATTAAACTAAAACATTTAGCACCAAGTCATTTTATCTTTCATTTTTCTTTTAACATTTTTTTAACATAATAATATAATAATTTTGGCAAATTTACAAACACAGCTTCTATCATATATGTGAACATATTGAACACATTCTAATTAAACCTATAATAATACTCAACAACTTATATACTAATGATATTTATGATGTCTATAAAATATTTCCATATAGCTTGCTAAAAAATCTCAAAATATATATCGTTGGCAAAACCGATTTTGTATATTATGTGATTACCAAAAAAGAGCTAATGAAGGCAAAAAGAAGAAATTTGTTTAAAAATAACCAAGACTTTGAAAAAGTAATAACAAAGATTTCAATGGATATTTTGAAAAGCTACTCACTCGTTGGTTGGACCCAAATTTGAATAAGAACCCAATTTAAAAAGTGAGTCTTTTCTTGATCCCTTAAGCTAAGTTAAAGCTTTAGTTTTTGAGTAATCAATCCCCACGATTGCTCTTTGTTGAAGGTCATATCATTCAAATATAATATAAAAATTTAAATATTATGCTCCAATGGTAAGAAATTCAGTCTAACACGTGGCCCTTAAACCAATTGTATCCAAATTATGTATTCTCCAAATTTCTAAGAACTTAAACGAATTCCCTATTCATATCTCCCTGTCTTTTAAAGAAGAAATAATAATAATCTCTCTCTCTCTCTCTCTCTCTATATATATATATAATAAGAGAATAGTTACTTTTTCTGCTCATTTTCTAGCTGTATAAAATTTCTGGTTCTGTAAGATTTCTAGATCTATAAGATTTCTGGTGACATCATTTAATTCATTTTCTTTTGTATTTTTTTATCCTTTTTTTTAAATTGTTACGCTAATTTATTAAATGATATTCACTTTTCCCTTTATTAACTCATATCCAATTATCAATTCGCGGTAGTTTCTTTAACTAACTATTTTGAATTAGGGATCTGTCACTTATCAAATCAAACATGAAATTAATTGAGAGTTCTATTTGAAAAAAATAAATAGTAATCTTTATAATTCGAAAATACGTGCATGATAAGTCTCTAAACGAATAAATTTCTAAAAATCTGTAACCATATTGTAAATTTCAATTTTTAACGATTTTTGAAGAAATTTTTATATGGTTATTGCAGTGCAATAATCAAATTTGATTTTTTTTAATTATAGTACTCTAATTTGCGGATTCTATAATGAATATAAACATGATAGAATGATTATAAAAATTTATGTCTCATAATGCTAATATATGGCTCAGCTAGCTGTGTTAATTAATAATTTATTAAATTTTTGTATAAAAATTCATTGATATTTGTTATTAGAGTAATTCTAAGTAGACATATTTATCTGATATGAATAACTGATATTTGTTAGTTGGCGAATATGAATTGATTGTTTATATACAAGTGGTGAATTTCAAGGCCCACAATCATCCAATATGTAGTTGACAATTAAACATATCACTTTTTTGTACCAGATAAATATGTCTCTCTAGAATTAGTACGATAATTATTACTTTTAGATCCCGTGCAATGCATGGGTGAGAAATCTAGTAATAATAAAAATAATAAAGTGATTTAGCTTTCAAAAGATTAAAACTTTGATTGCAAAACACCGCCATTCATAATTAAAAACCTCTAGTGCTTCCTTATAAGTTTTTTTTATTTTATTTTCCACCGTGCCATAATTTCATAAAACATATCATTATTCAGTAACATCAAATTCTAAGGGAGAAATGAAGAAAACTTTTGAAGCTTTGAAACATATGCTTTCAAAGCAGCACAAAACATAGATATTAGATATTGCATAAAAAATCTTCTATTTAATTTAAGAGCAAAAAAGATAGGGCTTAAATCCTCATCTGTGTAGCCATGACTGCCATCATAGGGGTCAAACACGAAAACTACCACTAGCTAAGAACGACTATATTCATGGAACTTGAAACAACTATAATATTATATTAGATTTATATCACAGAAATTGGAGTACGCATATTTATGTCCTTTATTAAAATAAAGGTGTCAAACTCATATAAAGAATCTACAAATAAAGAATGCATTGCCTAGGAAAAATATTGAAGTAAAGAGTACGACTCAAATTCGAGATAGATAAAAATAACATACTTTAATTTATATTAGTCAACTAAAGCGATAACAATATAATATCGAGACAGAATAAGATCTGAAATTTCTTATGAACCGATAGATCTACAATATAAATAAGAAAAATTGTGCCATATATTAAATTTATGTAGTAAAGATAATTCAGAAAAATAAATTGCTGAGAGATTTATTGACAGTTTTAATTCAAACGACTGAATTTTATAAAAATGGATAATTCAACTAATTGTTTCACCATGCCAATATTCTTGTACCCTTCTAATGTCTTCTTGAATTCACTTTAAGGATTTAGACCAAATTCTTGAATCCATCGCAGCCTCTAGACCAAATTCTCAAGTAATTAAACCCTGAAGTCAATAGTCCAAGTGCATATGAACTCCTTTTTGTCAAAGAAAATAAATCGCTAAAATTTTAGCATTGATTTACTAAATTAAGATGCGTTACGCAGAGATTTTAGCGTTGACTCAGGAAATTGAAATGTATATTGTAGAGATTTTTGAACAGCAGATTAAGAAATAATCAAAAGCACAGAGAGAATTAACAATTAGAATAGTATTTTAGGAAATAAGAATCCTCAAAAGCTCGAAAGGGAAAGATGGCACGAAAGAGAATGGAATTTGCAGTGAAAATTGGGGAAAAAGTAGGGGCGGAGGCCTGAATTTTTATCAACGTGGTCGAATTTTTTTTAGAGAGATGTGGTTGGAAATTTTACATATAGTCTAATGAAGAGATATTCATGTAGTAACTAATAAATACATATCTAATATGAGTGTCTTTTCAAAACAAATATATATAATATGTGCATATAGGATGTACAGATTCCCACATCGAATTACATAATAAAATAGAAAAAGGTTAAGTGTTATAAAAGTGGAAGTTAGAAATGTAATCTCCAAATATAATTGAATTGTGTCCCACACCGGGTTGATAGCAAATAATGATTGAGAGTGTACTTTATAAAATTAAAATGGAAGATATGTCATTTAAGGCGGATGAAATCCCACATCGAATTAAGAATATAAAATTATTTGGCTGAATTTATATAAAAGTGGAAGTTCAAATGCATTTAAGAAAATTTTTATTGGCCCAACTATTGATTTTCAACTCAATTGCAGTTAAAAGCTTTTTCCTAGACAAGATAGTTGATTTTGGATTCGGCAAAACAGTACAGTCGGCTCAAAAATTAAACGGGTTATGGCAGGAGGCAGTGCGGTCCATGAAACGCACTGGTCTTTAATGGACTTCATCTCTAGGGGAAAAAAACCTAAAAGGGAAAATATGCACATCACAAAAGGTACCACAAAAGACTAACCACAACAGTTACAGCACTGAAATGAGCCAAAAGAATAAGAAGATAACTTAAGTACCTTTTTATATATATATATATATATATATATAGATTACTTCCATAAATCCAATTTCACAGGTACATGAATTTAAAGAAGCGGCAGACAAAAGGGATAGGAGAGGGAGATATATTATTTAAGGAAGTATTAAATAGGATACAAGACAAATCGGCTATAAAAAATTTAATTAGATAATAATAATAGAATGGATAAAGATTTTCCAAAATACTATAATTTATTCATTCCGTAACTATGAACAAAAAACAAAGCCTGATTTTTATAGGAATTCTTGGGCCTTGAGAACATAAACTTGAAGAAAGCAATAGCATAAACTTGAAGATAGTAATACAAATTTATGTTCTTCTTCTCAATATTAGTATATTTGAAAAATTGGTGATATTAATAAAAAAAATATAGTGTCAATATAATTAGTATTCAAGTATATGTATAGTTAATAATAATATTTTCTTTGAGTGAAAACGTGCAAGAATAGTAATATATAAACGAAAATTGTTAACAAACAAAAGAGTTGATATAATAGTTTAAAAGGTATACTCTTAACATGTAGGTCATGAGTTTAATTTTTTTACTATTACATTTGTAACAATTTTTTTATTAAAAGTGACGGCGGTGTGGTATGACATTATAAATAATTGTGCCAGATGTGTGACATGACATTATAAGTAATTGTGCTGCCAGATAAACTGTGATTTAATATATATATATATAGATTATTATTACATGGATAAGATGGAATCAATTTAGTTCATGGATAGTGGTGGAAAGGAACATATTTTTGTTTTTGTTGCTAGCTTATCTACATAGATTTCTTTCCTGATGTGTTAATTTGGAAAATTTGATATATCATAATATCAATGTACATTTTTTTAAATACCAATTTACGTACTGTGTATTTAAGAATATTAATTTTATAGCATTTAACATGTGATTAATATCATAATTGATGATGTTGATGAATATTGATCATACTCGCAAATCCTCAAACTCAATTAACTAAAAGAACATGTTGATATTGATGGTCATGTAAAACACTAAGGAAAATGGTGAAACTCACAAAATTACGTATAAGTTAGTCGTGATCATCGGTAATACTTTTTTCTATAAATAACGATTTGTCTTGAACAGACTGTGTTTAAATCAGTGACTCGATCACCCCTACTACTTTTCCCATTTAAACAACGACCGATTTGGACAATTTGAACTTGTGCGATATAATTCTTGTACGTCACTATAAAAGTGTATGCACGTGTCTACATATATCATTAACAACCGATTCTTCTCTCTATCATCCAATTAGCTTGACTTGATGAAATCATTTGAATTTTCCTGTGCATTAGAAATCAACCATGCAAAATGTCTCAAAATTTTTCACGTTCGAATATAAGTAATCGGATTGATGATGGTTACGGAAGAGCATAAACAGAAAGAAAGAAACGTGCAGCTTTTGATGAGTAATGATAGGTGGATCTTCAAAACCAGAACCCAACAAAAACGTTGGCGTTTCGATACGAAGCCAATTGAATTGGCCACCGGAATTCTGCGAGACTCAATTTGGAAGAGGGCCCAGAATTCACGTTCAAAATCGACTGTCCTTATCTGAATTTACAGGAATTGCCACCTTTTCTCTCTCACTCTCCTCGGTTGGGTTTTCTGTTCGGTCTATAAATTCCTGTTTCCACTATTTTCTCGCCCCTTCTTTGAATTCAAGAAGAACCCGAAAATCAGGAAAATTTATTCAAAAAATTTACCGAAAATTTATTCAAAAAATTAACGAAATCACCCAGCATGAGAGACCGAGTGGAGGATACTCTTTCTGCTCACCGAAACGAGCTGGTCTCTCTCCTATCCAGGTACACTTTTTCTAATAACAGAGAATTTGATGACAATTTAAATTTATACAGTCAACTGGGCAGTTTTAAGATCACATAATTTGTTCTTTAAACTGATATTCCTTTGATTCTTATTTATTTTTGTTTTCAAATGCTTATTCTGATTATTTTTTTGCTTATCTGATTACTGATCACTATCTTTTAACTTTCTTCTCTTAAAAATATGTTTTTGAAGATATGTTGCCCAGGGGAAGGGTATACTGCAGCCCCATCATCTGATCGACGAGCTTGAAAACATCGTTTGTGATGATGCTGGGAAGAAGAAACTCAGTGATGGACCCTTCGGCGAAATCTTAAAGTCTGCTCAGTTTTTTTTTTTAATTTCCCCAGCCTTTTTTTCTCATTACTTACTTACTTTGGGCACTTGGCGATCCAAGAAAAGAACATTCCTAAGTTACCTTGCAGCATTTTGCTGAATTTTGAACAGGGGAAGTCTCAACAGTTATTATATTAATGATATTTTCTTGAATAAACTTTACCATGGGCTTTCGATCAGTTTGTATTTTCTTTAATTTTTGTTGGCCGGCTAGTGATTTTGATTTGATTTTGTGGAAAAAATGGGCAAATTATTGGGAACTGGGTAGTAGTAAACTGAAACTTTTGTTCTTTGAATTGTGAATTTTTCGGATGCCTTAACTGGTTTGCTTTATTTCTGGTGATAGGAAGCCATAATTCTACCACCTTTTGTAGCTATAGCTGTTCGACCGCGGCCTGGTGTTTGGGAATTCGTACGTGTCAATGTGTATGAACTCAGTGTCGACCAGTTGACTGTCCCGGAGTATTTAAGATTCAAAGAAGAACTTGTGGACGGGCAGTGAGTGACTTTCCTATTTCTTGATATTATAATCCTTCGCTTCTAAATTTGCAAGGTATTTTCTAGATAATCAATGTATTTTAATCCAGACATGATGATCCTTATGTTCTTGAACTGGATCTTGAGCCATTTAATGCAACATTTCCTCGCCCAACTCGATCATCGTCCATTGGCAATGGTGTCCAGTTCCTCAACCGTCATCTTTCGTCAGTCATGTTTCGCAATAAAGAATCTCTGGAACCATTACTTGATTTCCTTCGAGCACACAAACATAAAGGGCATGTAAGTTTCTGAAGTTTAGTGCCTTGATTTTTAGGAAAAGTGAATGACTAATGGTATCACTCAGTGCACCAAGTTATTCCTATAGGTGCTGATGTTGAATGATCGGATACAACGCATATCCAGGCTCGAGGCTGCTTTGGCTAAGGCAGAAGACTATCTATCTAAGCTACCTACGGACACTCCCTATTCTGAATTTGAATACATGTGAGTTTTTGTGCACATATTTTCTTTTGTTCTGTACATCCGTTCTTTTAAGTATCTATAATATCCTAGATTATAACAATTCTGAGGCGTTCAGATTGCAAGGGATGGGATTCGAGAGAGGTTGGGGAGATACTGCTGCAAGGGTTTTAGAAATGATGCATCTCCTCTCTGACATCCTCCATGCTCCTGATCCTTCCACATTAGAGACATTTCTTGGTAGAGTACCGATGGTATTTAATGTTGTCATTTTGTCAGTTCATGGATATTTTGGCCAAGCAAATGTCTTGGGCTTGCCCGATACTGGTGGTCAGGTAATTTTTGTTTAGCCTTCTCTATACAGAACTAAAGCACGGGAAACACATGTTTCTTTCCTATAACTTTTTATAGAATAGGAATGCTCAGTAGTCTTACTTTTGGTATGTCCTCTGGATGCAACAATTACAATGCAAATCTAAGCTAGCAAGCATTTCGGGCTTCTTACCGTAAAAAAGGTAGCTAATATTTTTGTGGAAAATAAAAGACTTATAGAAAAGCTTCTTTAAGCTAAACTTGTCTTCTGAGAAAGCTCAGGTCAAGTTATGTAAAGGTAACTTTACTTTCCTGAGGCTTGGCCAACCATTTTGTTCAAACCTTGGGGCATATGCTTTTTATGGTACTGCTCTGGTAGCAGCAATGCAAGTAAAGTGAATTTCAAATCCAAATTCCCGGTGTATTTAAGACTTCAGGTGCTTATTTCATTTTACCGACAGGAGTCAGTGAGAAAGATTGCTCACCTCTTCAAAAGCTTCTTTAGTACATCTTTCTTTATATGTTAGTTCGTATGTTTCAGCAAAGCATACAGGAAGGAACTTAAAAGTTTTTAACCAGTAATAAATATGCGTTTTAACATATAGTCAGTTGTAAAGATATGTTTTTAACCAGTAATTTAGCATATATGGACTAACAAGTTTTTCTTTACATCTTTATGCAGATAGTGTACATACTAGATCAAGTGCGTGCATTGGAGAATGAGATGATCATGAGAATCAAGCAGCAAGGACTGAACATCACTCC
>CAVNYN010249907.1:52588-95604 GCA_963692815.1 Nyctanthes arbor-tristis
ATTTCAAATCCAAATTCCCGGTGTATTTAAGACTTCAGGTGCTTATTTCATTTTACCGACAGGAGTCAGTGAGAAAGATTGCTCACCTCTTCAAAAGCAAAAGCTTCTTTAGTACATCTTTCTTTATATGTTAGTTCGTATGTTTCAGCAAAGCATACAGGAAGGAACTTAAAAGTTTTTAACCAGTAATAAATATGCGTTTTAACATATAGTCAGTTGTAAAGATATGTTTTTAACCAGTAATTTAGCATATATGGACTAACAAGTTTTTCTTTACATCTTTATGCAGATAGTGTACATACTAGATCAAGTGCGTGCATTGGAGAATGAGATGATCATGAGAATCAAGCAGCAAGGACTGAACATCACTCCGAGAATCCTAATCGTATAATCTCGAGACTGCACTTGATTTTTGTGAATACTTACTAGTAAGATGTTTGTTTGATAACGAATTCTTTTCGTGTTATCATAAAGCATATTTTTTTCTGATTCGACAAGGTTACTCGATTAATACCTGAAGCAAAAGGCACCTCATGCAACCAGCGTATGGAAAGAGTTAGTGGCTGTCAATATACACATATTCTGCGCATTCCTTTTAGAACTGAGCATGGGATTCTGCACAAATGGATTTCGAGATTTGATGTATGGCCGTACTTGGAGAAGTTTGCTGAGGTAGACAAATCAATACATCAGTTACCAACTTCCATATTGTATAATTCATCAGAACATTTTCTTTTTTATTCAGTCTCCTTTTCCCTCTTTTTCCTTTGATTCTTACACGAATTAGTTACAAATTCGGATCCCTCTCAAAGACAAAGGGTTTACATTTGCAGTAAGAATGGCCAGGATTCTTTATCAAAGGTCTGATGTGTCAGATTTCATAAATGAGTTGAGTGTGAATGAACCTAGGACTTCTGCTAGTTTGACTAACATGTTGAACCACCCAGTTTACAAAATTAATATGTTAAGAGAGGAACTTTATTTGTTTAAATGTGTAAATCTTCAATGATATTTGACATTTGTTGTTTCTTTGCTTATATCTATATCTTTGTTTGTTTGTCGGTATCTATCAGTTCCGACAGTGTTGTGCTTTCCATCAGCTGCAATGGCAGAACACCTATCGTTTATATATTTTCCCTGTTAATGTAACCATAATATTTATTTTGCTTAGACTATGACTAAGACATATATATATATATATATATATAACCATAATGATATTTTTCTTGTTAATAAATGACTCTGTTGATGTATCTTTTCATGTCTTCTGGATGATCATTAATTTTTTTTGATATATCATCATCAGGATTCTGCAAATGAAATCACTGCAGAGCTGCAGGGCACGCCAGATCTAATTATTGGAAACTACAGTGATGGGAATCTTGTTGCATCCTTACTAGCTTATAAGATGGGAATCACACAGGTGAATATTGATATGTTTTCCTTTTTTTATTTACTTCATGAAATTATTTTTCTGAAAATTTACTGGTTTCGCATTCTGGTTTCAGTGCACTATTGCACATGCATTGGAGAAAACAAAATATCCAGATTCTGATATATATTGGAAAAAATATGAGGACAAATACCATTTCTCCTGTCAATTCACTGCTGACCTCCTAGCCATGAATACTTCAGATTTTATAATCACGAGTACATACCAGGAAATTGCAGGAACGTAAGTCTGCCTTCTGTGTTATCCATCAATGCATAACAGCCATATATATCATATATGGTTTTTCCATATTGCTTTTATAAAGAGGAATTAGAGACTGATGATTATTCTCTTGCTTATCATTGTTCCATAATAATTATGTGACAGAAAACCAGTATTATTGATCGAAAATCAGTTATGTCCTGCACATTCACTTCTTTCAAGCTTATATTTCCTGTTTTCACAGAGCAGGTTGATGCTTCTATGGTTCTTTGCTTAACATGTATATTAGTTCATTCATTCACTGCAAAATGTCATAAAATAAATCATGTCCTGCCATCCAGATCCTAAGTTCGTTCTCCATATAGATCCGCGTACATATTAGGTGAGTGATGTGTTGACTGCTTCACAGGTTCATCCTGAGTAGATTAAATAGTCCAGAGATTGGTGACGTACCCATACAGTGTCTTTGACACTGGACTCCCAAAATGGTTATTATCGGGTCAGGTGAATTCCAAAATAGACGCTAATTGGATGTATGGAGCCTAATTGGGAAATACGCTCTATTACAGGGCTTCGTTAGGCTTTCATACCTGTTACCCTATCATTTCTACCACAGACACATGAATTTCCTTCCTTTTGTTCTTTTTTTCCTTTATAGGATTGGGGGTTTGTTTGGACTTTGTCATTGAGTGGAACGATATAGAGATCTTAGAAAAATCTTTTGAGCATATACTTTATTGCAGTTAGAAATACGCACTGGCAAGTTGACAAAAGTCTTTAATTGAGGTGAAAATATACAAATCTGCACATTTTCTTTGTGTGTAAAGTACATTTTTGTAGAAAAACGAAAGAAATGTTCTTGATGAGCTTCTTTTGTTGCCCTCTTAACATAGGTGTATTTAGAGAAGTGGGAATTAACTATCTTATGGCTATGTTTTAATGATTTATTTTCAGGAGGAATACTGTTGGTCAGTATGAAAATCATACAGCCTTCACTCTACCAGGCCTATACCGTGTTGTTCATGGCATTGACGTGTTTGATCCCAAGTTTAATATAGTCTCTCCGGGAGCAGATGATACCATTTATTTTCCATATTCTGATAAGGAAAAAAGACTGACTTCTCTTCATGGTTCAATTGAAAAGTTGATATTTGATCCCGAGCAGAACAATGAGCACATGTAAGTGTCCAGTTGATTAGTCATTTTCTTCATATTACTATAAAAACTGGTTAGATAAGTGCAAAATGATTTGATAACCTGTCACTAACTTACTTGTTAAGGTCATCTTGCCTTGCTTTTCTGATGAGCGTGATCTTTCCATTCTGTCAAATGCTT
The DNA here is from genome assembly GCA_963692815.1 of Nyctanthes arbor-tristis. Classification (NCBI taxonomy): domain Eukaryota; kingdom Viridiplantae; phylum Streptophyta; class Magnoliopsida; order Lamiales; family Oleaceae; genus Nyctanthes; species Nyctanthes arbor-tristis. The sequence continues at coordinate 55,578 of CAVNYN010249907.1, forward strand.
GAAGTAAGTACTAATTCCCAGGTGTAATGGATCCCATGCCTTATGGGAACAAAAATTTGAAAATAATTTTTACTTTCCTTAATCTTGGGAAAGCATGCTCTAACCAATATGATATTCAGTGAATGAAGTTTGGGGTGTGAAGGGATGTCTATTGCAGGAAGTAAAAAAATCAGAAGAAAAGAAACAGAATATGTTTCGTTAGTTTTTCGAAAGTTCTCTTTCATTTTTCAAATTTTACCGCATATCATGGAGTTGATGTTTAATTGCTGAAATAGATTTCAGAACTTTTTACGTGAAATTCTCTAAATTCAAAATGTCAATAGTGTTATTCATATAAATATTTGCCCTATGTGCCAGGCATACCATATGGTTATTGTTGACTCGATTCCAAATCCATATCGTGCAGTAAACGTTATTGTTGTACTAATAGTTCTAAGTATTTGGACTTCGTCTGATGCATTTCCTCTGTGTGAAAGCAAGTAGCCTTAGGATATTATTTTTTAATGGCCTATCTACATTGCCTTCTGTTTGATGCAGCGGTGTACTGAAAGATCAGTCGAAACCCATAATTTTTTCCATGGCAAGGCTGGACCGGGTTAAAAACATTACAGGATTGGTGGAGTCTTTTGCTAAAAATCCCAAGCTCAGAGAAATGGTGAACTTGGTTTTGGTGGCAGGTACCCATGATGTGAAAAAATCAAATGATAGAGAAGAAATTGCAGAAATTGAGAAGATGCACTCTCTTATTAAGCAATACAAGCTAGACGGCCATATACGGTGGATAGGAGCTCAAACAAATCGAGCACGTAATGGTGAAATTTATCGCTATATAGCTGATAAGAGGGGGATCTTTGTTCAGGTGGGATGATCTACATATTTATTTATTTCTCCTTTGACAATTGCATCTTCTTGTCTAAAAGATAAAGCCCTTAGTCTTAGAGAAGTGATGCATTTACTTTATGATTAATCTGTCTTCATCAGGCCCCTCCCATATAATTAAAGATTTCCCACTAAAGCCGACCACATGCCCTGTTTTTATGCATGAATGACAACCAGAGACTTGAATATAGGACCTTTGCCCCCCGAGGATATCATATTGAATAATCTCATCTGAAAGTTTATACTAGTTTAGGGAGAAGCAGTTTAAATTATTATAGGGAGGTAACTTTATTTATTTAATAGAATTCAGATGTGATGTCTGTGTCTTTATTTGCTAGTGATAATTGCATTTGAAGTTGCATCTGCTGAATCAATGAATTATTTGACTAAACAAAATTTATTTCTTCTCCATCCAGCCTGCCTTTTACGAGGCTTTTGGACTTACGGTTGTCGAGGCCATGGCCTGTGGCCTTCCAACATTTGCAACCTGCCATGGTGGTCCCTTGGAAATTATTGAACATGGCATTTCTGGGTTTCACATTGATCCATATCATCCTGAAAAGGCTGCTGAGCTCATGGCAGATTTCTTTAAAAAATGCAATGAAGATCCAAACTACTGGGTGAAGGTTTCTGATGCATCTCTTCAAAGAATTCGTGACAGGTATACACTTTCAGCAAGTTTCGGAATTACTAGATCTTACTCGAAGTTTAAGAAAAGGAAACATGTCCAAATATTTTGGACTCTGGGCAAGCTTGGCTAAAGCTCAAAAGTCCCTAATCCTTTTTGTTTTGCTTGAAAAAATCGTACACGTACACCTTTTTTGGCACATTCGAAATTTATTATGCTGATTATCATTAATCATTCTTGGTGAAGGTATACATGGAAAATTTACTCAGAGAGACTGATGACATTGGCTGGAGTCTATGGTTTTTGGAAGTATGTCTCAAAGCTTGAGCGCCGTGAAACTCGACGTTACCTTGAGATGTTCTACATTCTCAAGTTTCGTGACTTGGTGAGTATTTCTTACTTATTCCATCCTGAGTAGCCATCAATCTTGGCAGTGTGTGTTCCGATGAACTACATTAATGTAAGAATAAGAATTCTCAGATCATCGATAAATAGTTTATTTTCACTCTAGTTGGATTTGTAGAATTCATATGTAACATGTAGGTGGGTTGCTCGTTTTAGGTAAAATCCGTTCCTCTGGCAGTCGATGGGCCATAGTGAAGGGCGCAGAGAAATGTGCCGATCCTGAAGAAATTGCTGAAAGTCTGGTTGTGTGTATAGAGAGTGATGTTCTGTTGTAGCGATGTAAGGAAAAACTTCTGGAAGATACTTGGACGTGTTAAGTGTCTTTAATGTAATAAATCAGGCATTTATATAAACGGAACTATGTTTAGGGGTTTTATTTCTGAAGTATGAACTGTAGTGTTCTGCTTTGCAAGAGTTTCGATGCCATATATTTATTCAGTCTCAATTCCTAGTTTTTTTGTTCTTTCGTTTGTCAGTGATTTTGTGAATATGTTTTAAGAGCAATGTACTAGCTTGCATGGAATCGCACTTGGACCTTAGTTTTGAAAGATTATTTCGATAATAAAAAACGATGTATTCTTTTATCTACTTATAATAGAGAAAAAGCTTTTCAAAGTAGACGCCAGAAGGAATAGTGGGTGATGTGGCTAAAATACTCCATCTGGTCCACGATGGAAGTGTTAAATTAAGCTTTAGAGACATGCTAGTAAACAATCAAAACATACAGGTACAATGAAGGTGTTAGCATCATTGTTAAATGAATCTTTTTTAGCTTAGTGTTAAAATTGTTGTTAATTTTAAAAACAATTTTTAGTCAACAACGATTTTAACAGAATTAACATTCTCCAACTCTGACTTTACACAAGGCAAGACCAGAATTAACATCCTCCACTTCAAAACAGAATTTTCCAACATCAAAGAAGTAGAGAAAAGCCTTTGGAATAACAGGAAAAAAGGTATAGATAAAAACACTTGTGATTCAAAAGCATCTGCTTAATATCCATTAACTGCTGGGATAGAATGCACAAAGTAGTCTTTATGTAGGGAAGCTTTTCTTTAATAGTACTGCAAAGGTGGATGATATCTGAGGACCAATAGAATTTTTTTTTTTTTCCAAGCACTAGACTACAATAAAAGAGCCAGGAAGCACAAGAGGATTGAGCTGATTATGGAAATTAATATCTTTCAGTCTTTTAATCCCCAGACGCCCTTCTGATTTAGGCAGACAGAACTCTTTCCACTTGGACCAATGAATTCTTTGATTATTAAGCAATTGCAAAAATTGACTTGCATTTAGCAACCACTAAAACTATATTTCTTTGCCTATGTGGATAGCTAAAATTAGCTCAAACACTGTGGATGCTCTTAGATATTAATGTAACTTTTGGATATCAGCAAATTTAAGTATTTTAGGATATTTATGAGCGAAAAAAGGGAAAAAATGCATTTTGGGATATTTTGAGATAATTAATTACTCACGAGTTCTAATAATTGATGGGCAGCTAAATTAATAAAATACGAGCACCACAGTAGTTTCTTCAAATTCAAAATACACTTTAATTTAGAGACTCAAACTTTAAAATCATACTCCAAGAGCCTCTCTAAATTAGCTTTATAGAAAGGGTTTGACTTTCCAAATCTAGAGCATGGGTTTGACTCTCTAAATTTAAAGAGCCAAACTTACTCTATTATTGAATTGGCACAAGTTACAACATTCTCTTTCTTGAATTGTTATCCTCCCTCTATTCCACAAAGAATCAAAGATAATCCAGTAGTTATTTTCATATAAATTAAGAGACGAAAGTTAATATAGTTGAAACATTAAATTTTACTTTATTTTTTCATATATGCCGTTATATCTGATTAATTGCTTGAAATACTATCAATGTATAGGTAGTTGAATAATAATAAATTAATTAGGGATACATAAAGAAATGAAAATTTAAATACATGCTCAATATAATAACCAGACTATATTTTTAGGACAGATGAAAATGGAACAGTGAGTTATCTTTTTGAGACAGAGAGAGTACGAATTATTTTTAACTTTATTTCTTTGATATTTAACAATTTAATATTAAATAAAATATCTAAAAATAATATTTTTTTTCTTTAAAATAAAGGGCTAAAAATAGAAAGTTTGTTAGAGTGTGTAAAATTTTTTGCACTTTAAAGTTAAAAATGCTCTTAATATGATAACTGGACTATCTTTTTAGGACAAATGAAAATAGAAAAATGAGTTATCTTTTTGGGACGGAGGGAGTACAAATTATCTCTAACTTTATTTTTTGATATTCAATGATTTAATATTAAATAAAAATATGCTAAAATAATAAATTTTTCTTGAAACATGTAAAATAAAGGGCTAAAAATAGAGAGTTTGTTAGAGTGTAAAATTTTTTACCCTTTAAAGTTAAAAATGCTCTCAGATCGGAAGAAATGCTCTATATAAATAGAGAGTCTCCTAGAGATATTCTAAATAGGAATTCATGAAAAATGCATATGGATGTTAAGGTTTATGTAAGCCTTATAATTGGGATTATACCTTTGGTATGGGAAAATATTCCTTTTGAAAGTACAGTAACGGATTTTCATTATAGCAGTACAAATGTGTAAAGATATATGTCATACTGAAATACAGTGTTAAGGAAATTGATAATACAAACCCCTATAGAGAGAAAACACATACTGCAAATAAATATAGAAAAATACCGTTATATAGAATACTTGAACCTGGTACGTCTAGATCCTAATATCTCACCCTAGTCCCCTAACTCTAGGCCTCATTGGTTCAATAATGAAAATTTAAGTTTCCACAAGAGTGTGACACAGATAAATTATATAATAATATATAAATGCCTATGGCAGAGAGAGAGTCATGTAATATAAAAAGATTGATAACAATGTTATAAGATGTTGATTATGCATTTTAATAACTGGAAAATTGTATACTCTGGGATTTTTAATTTATCTGGCATATATCATAGGAATGTCGAATCAATATGGAAGTTACTACATATGTAGGGTAATGCCTAACATTTTAGGGGCCCTAACCGAATTTTTTATTAGGGGCCCTCTAATCATACATAATACTAAAATTATATAGAACAAATATCGTGTATATAAATTTAACTAAAATCATTAAATAACTTATATGTAATGAATATCAAATATTTATTCATTTTTGAAACTAAAACCACAAGGTCACAATAGAAATTTCAAATTTCTTTGTTCTTTTACCAATAAAGGAAACGGAATTAGTTTCAGAGAATAAGGGTTTACTTTAAATTGAATTATTTAATGAATGTCGTAAGCAGATGTGCAAAGAAATTAGGATTTATGGCTTACTAAACTTTTTTTAGATAAAAACCCCTTTTTTCATATATAGTTTTGAAAAGTATACTGTGTTTTGAAATTATTTGTAAAAATACCCAACCCAATTATGAAAGTACTCCTACTAAATTTTAACTAATTTCAGTTTTTACCTAATTTAATTATAATAATTATTATTTTTATAATTATTAATAATAATATAATATAAATAATTAGTACAATTAATATATAGTGTTTTTATAACAAGATGTCACAACCGTTGTCATTGCAGCCGCCGCCGCTAAGTCATTAAAAAAATAGTACTAAAATCTCTAGAAAAAAAAACGTAACACATGGTAACATGGGAAAAATTGTGTTACTAGTAATAAAAACTCTAAGAAAATAGTGTAACACATCGTAACTTGGAAAAAATTTTGGTAACATAGAAACTTAATAAACTCAACAAAAAATAGTAACAACTCAAAAAAGACATGTAAAAACAAAAACAAAAGCAAAAAGAATGGTAACAAAAAAATAATAATAATGGTAACAGCCCCAAAAAGGAAAAAAAAAACAATAGTAACAAGTAAGGTTTATAATTAATTATACGATCAGAAGCAATTAGAATAGAAGTGAACATTGAGAAAACACAATAACATTGCAAAAAACTGTAACAGCCCCAAGAAAAGAAAAAAGAAAATGTCAACGAGTGCTAATATTGAAAAAATATAAGAACACAATGGTAACAAAAAAATCGAATTTTTGTTGAATAAATGAAAAAGAAAAGAATAGTAAGTATTTAAAAAAATATTATGTTAATAGTCGGTTGGGCGGCACCCAGCAACAGCCAACACTGCTGCAGCAACCTCTACTGACTGCTGCTGTCAGCAGCCACGGGCGCTGTTGCTAGTGGAGGCGGTGGTGAGTAGCGGCTAGTGGAGGCGGTGGTGAGTAGCGGCTAGTAGAGGTGGCGGTGGGTGGCGACGGGTGGATGCAGCGGTGGGTGGCGGCTGGTGGATGCAGCCGTTGTGGGTGGATGGTTTTGAAATGAATGATAGAAGTGGTAAATAATTAGGATTTGTACGGGAGTTGGGATTACATAAAGTGCATTAATGAATTTAAAAAATATTTAAACTAATAATAAATAATACAATTTTTTGCTTAAATATAATAATAAAAAGAAAAAAAATAATACAAGACCGAATTAAAAAATGGCTCTATTGTCCAATTTTCTCTTTTTTTTTTTTTTTTACAGAAAATTTAAATGGGTCTTCGCTTCATCTTTCAGAGGTCCTAGGCGACCGCATAGAAGGCCTAACCTCAGGCACGCTATTGTACATATGTGAAAAAAAGAGTGGTGATTGTCTCGTACTATTTGAGTTAAATATAATATTGGGTTAATTACACCTAGCGTCCCCAACCTTACAGTTTTGTATCAATTACATCCCTAACATTTAATTTTACGTTTTTACATCCCTAACCTTTAGTGAAATCCCTTTTTTCATCTCCAGAGACGGAAAACGTCAATTTCGACCTTTAAGGACAGAGGTATTTTGGGCAAAACAAAAAAAATAAATATTTTAACATATTTTAATTAAAAATTTAAAAAAAAAAAGGAAAAGAAAAAATGGTGGGAGGGGGACTCCCCTCCCCCCCCCAAAAAAAACCACCATTCCAGCAATCTTTGCTACCGGAATGGCAGCCATTTCCGGCTGCCATTCCCACAGCAAAGGAGGGGACTGCCAGAAATGGCAGCCGATGCCGCAAAAGGTTAGGGACGTAACTTGTATTATTTTTTGCTTCCATTCCGGCAGCAAACCTTTTTGCTGCCGGAATGGAAGCTGGAAATGGCTGCCATTCCGGCAGCAAAAGGGGGGCAGTCCCCTCTTTCACTGCTGGAATGGCAGCCGGAAATGGCTGCCATTCTGGTAGCAAAGACTGACGGAATAGTCGTTTGTGGGGGGGGTTGCCTCCCACCATTTTTCTTTTCCTTTTTTTTTCAAAATTTTTAATTAAAATATGTTAAAATATTTATTTTTTTATTTTGCCCAAAATGCCCTGTCCTTAACGATTGAAATTGACGTTTTCCATCTCCAGAGACGAAAAAAGGGATTTCACTAAAAGTTAGGGACGTAAAAACGTAAAATTAAAGGTTAAGGACGTAATCGATACAAAACTGTAAGGTTGGGGACGCTAGGTGTAATTAACCCTATAATATTTTGGCTATATAAACTATAAGAGATAATATTTGTATAAATACGAAAGTACGAGGATATAAACGTATCTTATAAGCATGAGATGACATTGGCCCCCCGGGGGGATGTGGTTTGGAAATTCCTTATTTGACATTGATTTTTTTCCTTTTTTTTTCTTTTTTTTTTTAAAGAAAGATTTCATTTGTATAATAGACCCACTCACGAGTGGGGCAAAAAACATTGAGATACAATCAACCCAATGACAAGTCAAGGAGGAACTAATAGCATAAGACACTAAACAATGCGTCATTCAATTAACTGATACGGAAATATGCCTACCAAAGGTACATCCTAGTTCATCCAATAGCAAGAGAATCTATGTGAACAAAGGCCAAGGATCAATTTCACTGCATCAACGCGAAATTCCTTAAGAGATATCACACTATCCCTCAACAACACCAAACCATAGCGAACCATTATTGCCTCCGCCACCTCAACTGAGAAGTGCCCGTCCAAATTGCAGGCAAAAGCACCAAAAACCCTCCTCTCCACATCCCATATCACACCCCCAAACCCACACTATGACTCTCAACCGCAGCATCCGTTCTGAGAACGTAATCCCCCTTTGTTGAGCCCAAAAAGCCCCAAGAATGGAGAAGGTTTTGCAACCCCTTTATTAACGGTATGGCAGTGCACCAAATACTATGAAGCACCCCCAGCCAACTGACTCACGGATCTCCATTGACGTCAATGGAATGTCTCATTTCTTGCCTTACAGATTGCCCAAATCCCTTTGCAAACCGCCTCCTTCACTTCTATATTTCCCAGCTCCAAAACTGCAGCCACAAATAAACCACAATCTGCGTGGAGAAACGGCTTGACTATGTCCCATAATCCCATTGCTTGCCACACATGCTTATTATATTCACAGTCTCCAAACAAATGGAAGTTCGTCTCAACTAAGTCACAAAAGACACAATCTAAACCACTCACAATGTGATGAGCCTACAAATTCTTGCCATTTGGGAAAGATCGATGTAAAATTCTCTATAGGAAAATACACATCTTTGGTGGAATATTCAAAGCCCCTTGCCGCATCTCTATAATCCGTTGTTAGGAGTAAAGGTGATGGCTGTCTTCTTCACGGTAATGGTCTGGCCAGATGCACGCCCATATACATGTAAAATCTGCAATAGTTCCTGAGCATCCCCCGGTTGAGCTCTAACAAAAATGATAGAGTCATCTGCAAAGAATAAGTAAGATACGCGCGGACCGCTCCAATTACGCTGTACTCCTCATATTCGGCCATGCCTCACTGACTCCCAAATGGCACCTGAGAATCCTTCAGCACAAAGAATAAACAAGTATGGAGACAGCTAACATTCCTGTCTAATCCTTTGGAATGAATTACAGACCCACAATTGCCTCCATTGATGCGAAAGGTAAATGAAAAAGTAGAAATAGTATTAAAGATAAGATTCGTACAACGCTCTGGGAAATTCATTCTACGCATCACTATACAAATGTAACTCCATTCCACTCCACTCTATCATAGGCGTTACTCATATCTAATTTAACAGCCATATACCCTTCCTTAACATTTCTAATACAAGACATACAATGTAACAATTCAAAGGCAATGATGGCATTATTAGTTATGAGTTTACCTAGCACAAAAGCACTGAGTGGCTGCAATAAGAGGACCCAAAACAAGCTTCAATCTATTTGCCAATGCCTTTGAAATGATTTTGAACAAAGTGTTGCAGAGGCTGATTGGTCTATACTCTACTAGCCGCTCCAGGTTTTTCTACTTGGGAATCAGCACCTCACCTGTTTGGTTAATCTACCGGACTGATTTCCCATGATTTAGCACCTCTAAACCTGCTCTTACCACCTCATATTTCATTAAGTCCCAATGTTTCTGATAAAAGCAAGCGTGAAAGTCATCTACCCCGGTGCCTTGTTCGCCCCTAAACTACTTAGAGCCTCAAGAATATCCTTCTCATCAAACTCCAGCTCTATATTGGACAGCCGCAGCCAATAATTGGGTCTCAGTTCTCTGCACACTTGCATCAAGCTCCTTATTATTCGGTTGCCCACTTTGGAAAGGATGAGGAAAAAAATTGCTCCACATGGTTCGCTGTTTCCCTTCCTTGAAATCCATTCATGTGTAAAATTGGATTGGAATCTCTAAGAGGCTGTCTGATGAAAAAATGTAGTCTTCTTATCCCACTCTCGAAGCCACTCCACACAGAACCGCTGCTTCCAATAATGCTCCTCGCGGTTCCCCAATCGTTCAATGTCCATCTCGAGGGTTTTTACCACTTCCATATGGCTTCCAAGGTAGCTAGAATCATAAAATTTTCAAAGCCGCCCCATCTTCCTGTCCAAATCAGCTCACCACTACTGAAAAGATAATTCGCTTCACCGTTTCAGCCCCATTTCGTAGTGCAAAATCCGCTGCTGGACCTTGCAAATAGGTTCACCTCTAAACCAGCCGCAGCTCCCTCTTTCCACTACTTAGCCACTTTGTCATGGTACTCCTCTTCCCTCAACAAAAATGGCTCTAAACGGAATCCTACTAGTCGAGTATGATGCTCCGGCTACCCCCTCAGGTAGAGAAGAATGGGCCAGTGATGAGAAGAGGAAAAATCAAGATATTCAACACCAGCTAGAGGATTCATAAGCTACCATTCTACATTTCCCACAAACTGGTCAAGCCATCCTTGTATAAAAGCCTTCCTCCCTCTTCTATTATTCCAAGTAAATGTACAACCCCGAAACTGGACACCTGACAACCGTCAAGCCAATAGAGTGTCTTGAAAATCCTTCATCAGACCTCTCCGGCCGTTTATCTCCACCTTCTCACTCGCTTAACTCCATAGTTTCATTGAAATCACCCCTCAAAGCCGTGGCAAATCCCATTGCCCATTTAACCTTCGTAATAACTCCTAAGTATATCTATGATTTGCACAAATAAAGCTGCCATAGATACCTGTAAATCTCTACTTAATACTATTAGAATCCGTATCTAGATCATCAATATGCCCTATCGAATAACACTAAACCTCTACATGCAAATCATCATTCCAAAGAATAATAAGACCAGCACTTCGTCCTTCACTATTTACCACCATATTTAGGCCTGGGGAAAAAACCCAAGCCCAAACGGGTTACCCAAACTCGAACGGGTAGTGAATAAAAATTATACCTGAACAGGTACCCGAACCCGAAACCAAATGGGTTTGGACGGGCTTTGGGCATAAGTTAAAACCCGAAAAGCCCAAAAATATCCAAACATTTTTTTTACTTTCAAAATTTTTAAATTCGAATTTCTAATTAATTCTCACAATCCACAAAATTATCTCCTTTATTTCACAATCACATTTTTACTATACTCGTCTCCTTCACACACAAAAAAAACAAAACTCAATATTTGTGTAAATGATGTGAATTTGTCTTTTTCTATAAAGATTTTACTAGTTTTTATATATACATCATGTGATTTGTATAAGATAAATTATTTTCAATTAATTACTTGATAACACTGTAAGTTTATCGTAAACTTGTAAACCTATAAAATTAGAATATAAATAAAGCCACCCTCGAAAGAATATAAATAAAGCCAATTAGCCAAATACTAGTTTCTAATTGTTAACTTTATTATATTAGTATCTAATTATTATTATTATTATTTTCATTTAAGTGAATTATATGTGCTTCAAATTTCTTGTTCTTCTTATCCATTTAAGTGTTTTTTTCGTTTATGCGTTTATATAACATGCGCTAGATACCCGAAAAATACGAACAAAACCTGAAGTGTTACCCGAATCCGAACTGAGACCGAACCCGGATGGGCTTGCCATTTTCAAGACCGAACCCGAATCCGAACCGAAATATTTGGTCCGTGTTTGGTTAGTGTAATACCCGAACCCAAAACCCGAACGCCCAGGCCTAACCATATTATCATAAAACCCAAACTGATGCCGAATCTCTACGGCTCTAGCTCCAAGGAATTTGGTTCAAATGCCTGACATTACTAACCGTACGGTATTCCCCAAACCCCACACATTCCAACATAAGCAATTCATAACTTCTTGCGGTCCTGTCTAGCAGGACCCGCTGCTACAAATAAAAAGAAGTGTTCCCTTCTACATCCATAATCTCCACCCCATTTCTACTCCTCTTATCAATCACTTCTACCCACTTCCCCTTTAGCTCTAACTTCTGCTTAGTTACCCTAGCCTTAATGCTCCCGCTCCATCCTTCTTAATTTTTAGAGAATGATGTAAAAGAATAGAGGTAGCCTTTGTAATGAGGCCCTCCATCACCAGGCCCCTGCTCTTTCCCATCAAAGTCTTCTTTTTTTTGCCGACTTCAACTCCCTCCTACATGCTACCCTAAAACCCCGCTAGCTTCTTTCCTTGCCAGCACCTCCCTCTCCTGTAACAAAGCTTTTTCCCTATCATTCGACTGCCCTTCACTACCTAAATCCCTACCCACAACAGAAACCTCCTCATCATTCTTCTGTTCCCCTTCCCCTTTGCCATTCTTCTCTCTTGAAATAGTTTCACCGTCACCCTCTACCTTAACTTCACCATTTTTATTATTTTCTTCGTTACCCACACCTTTCACTGAGCCTTGTTGCCTAGCCCCTTTCGAACTCCCTCTCCTTAAAAATGCTACCCCTCACCGTTGATCCCCATTGTGTCTCCTACCAAACTGCGCAGCCTTCAGCCAATCTCGTACTTCCTAGGTGAAATCAACGAGTCACCCTTATCTAGAGATGGACATTCATAATGCTAATGCCCTATAGGTCCACATGAGAAGCAGAAATTGGGAAACTTCTCGTAATAAATAGGAATTGTTATTTCTTCATCCAACTCCTCCAACTAGAGTCTCATACCTTGGCGCAATGGCTTGCAAGCATCAACTTTCACCTGAACCCTAGACACCAGACCCTCTATGTCAACTGCTATGAAGTCCTCTAATTGTTCACCAACAATTTTCAAGCATCGTTCATTCATGCAATGGCTTGGCAATCGATTAACATGGATCCAGAATGGAACAAGATAAAATTGGATCTGGTCGAATACACCAGCCTCAGAAGGGAAAAACTAATGAAATTATCTGTTTATTGAATAATCAAGGTCCTCCATTGTAGATCCTCATATGATCAAAATCTGAGTTGAAAGCAAACATAAAAGTATTGCTCTACCTACACGCTTCTATGGAAAAATCACGATCAGTCTTCCATATTAATTGAAGCACTGACTCCAAGCCGTCCTTATTTGCCAATTGACAGCCCAAAACCTTTCCACGAGTGCATGTCATATACAGAGCGATCCCTCATTGGAAGTGTTCATATTAATGACGACCTACCGTGCACTCTCTTGTCCAAATGTAATTTGTCACAAAACTTTAAATATTCCTCGTTTTCCATGAGTCAGAAATGTCCCTACTACTAATGCATTGGAAAACAAAACCAAAGCCGTCAAAAGCGACCGTTAACTGAAAACACCGGCCCCATGGCTGGAAGAAACCCTAATTCTCGTACTCCTAGAGAGAAAAAATAGGTAATTTATTTTGACATTGATGTTGATTGATTAAAGAATATATGTGGTCGCTAGGTTGTCAGGTCAAACAAGTCAACAGAGCTTGAAGGTAGGCCCCATGTGCCTTACTAAGTTCAAATGACCTAAAAGCTTAGAAGGACTCAACAATCTAACGGCCTAGACGTGTGCTCTCCGATCTCTCCAAGCTCTTACCATTCAGCTAGCTCAGTTGCGAAGCTCGCAAGGCTGTTCCCTATGATTCTGGAAAAGCGCCAGCTAGACATAAACTTGTAGACCCACGTGCGAACTTTATTATTTGTGGCTGATGGGACTTCTGTATTTATTATAAGGGCAGTGGTCACCTTCCCCATGCCAAGTTTAAGTAGTAATTAGTCAAAAACCTAGGGCATAATCTCAGATTGATTATACTTACACATGTCCTTTATTGGCTAGCATTAAATGCTAGGGCATTCATGCAAATACATACTATAAATAGAGAGAAGAAAGGCAGAAACTCTCCTCAAAAAACATACGAATTCCCTTATTCTTAACCTTTAGTGTTAAAATAAATTCAAACATAAATTTCCCGCGTAAACAAATTTCATATATTGAGTCGAAGTGGAAATTTGACGTCAGCAATATCAGTCTTTTTACGCATCATCCTTACAAATAAAATAAAAACCCTTGGTTAATGAACCCATTTAATTTTTGGGAACTTTAAGAAATTACCTCACAATTGGGTCCTAATATATATGTACATATTAAATGACAATTGTTTGACACAATTGAAATAACTGTCAAGTACAATTTTATTATTTTTTTCCACCCAAAGCTCTATATATCTGGCTTATAATATCATATCACACCAAAGGGTTTTGAGCCGATTTGTCAAACCACACCAATGAGTTCTAGGCCAATTTATCTAACACCATTTTGTAGTATTTTTTTATACTGTTTTGGGTCTCTACTACTCTATTCAACCCCACTACTATTTTCTACGGGTGCTTTACGTGATTGGGTCTACAATTGACAGCACCTTGAAATCTATACCTGTAAACTACAAAATAGCAGAAATACACCTAATCCTTCCAAAAATACATGAGTATATATGTGAAAATAAAATAAAGGGAAAATTAAACAAAATAAAAAAGAAATACAAATAATTACACCAAAGTCACCATACGACAACTGAAACCATTGAAAATCTTCTAAGATTTCATAGGATATTGTTGATTTAATTCAAACCAAATACAATCCCGCCTGGAGAAGGTTGACCCTTCTATATATATTGGATTCTTGAGATAAACTCAGAATTTCCAATTCTAAGAAAGACCAGCAACCAACGTTGAATCCCGAGAAGATCAATGCTATCATCCTTCCAATACGAGGTACAGTTTCATTCCGATAATTTCATGAATATGTGTTATTTTTAAAGATATATAGAAGTACACACATGACTGGTTGTGGAAATTCAAACTTGAGGCTTGTATGAATGCCATTGAATCATCTAAATTACATCTTGTTAACTATATAAGGCTTGCAGTCTAGATTAGCGCACGTAGCTATAAGTCCTAAGATGTATATTATTTACTAGGGAATTGACGTCCAAAACTAGTATTAGAATTGGCCATTGCTAACAGTAAATGCACTAAGATTTTTTGCCTTTCAATAGAATATTGGATATACTAAGGTATCTATGAATATCCCACTGCCAATATTGATTCATTGCATGAATTAGAGTTTTACGATATGCGGCTTCCAGAGGATTCTAGTGGATATCATCTTCCAACAACATTACATGCATGAACAACCTTAATGATGAGAATGTCTAGTTGATTTTAACTATATTTTCATGAATATGTTTTATTTTTCACAAGCTTTAATTTATTGATACAAGCAATTGTTGGATTGGCTGGAAAGTAATTATAGCATCTGACAATTTTGGGAGAATATGATCCAATATTTGTTCCAAAGATATAGAATATTTATTCCAAAAAACCAAAGTCCGTTCAAGTATTTATTCATGCATGAACAACCGAAATGATAAGGATGTCTACTAGATTTAACGATATTTTCCTATCTTGCAGGGCTATTTATATGTCTTCTTGACTAAAATAATTGAAATATGATTTTTCATGTATTCCTGGGTTCATTTTTCTAATGTTCAAAATGTAGTTAATTTGATCATGGCCAGCAACATTGAATCCCCAGAAGATCAGTGCTATCATCCTTTCAATTCAATACAAGGTATAGTTTCGTTCCTATAATTTCATGAATCTTTTTTATTTTTTAGAAGCTTTAATTTATTGATACAAACAATTGTTGGACTGGATCGGGAGTAATCGTAGCATCTGACATGTAACACTCCGAGTACTTTCTCTACGTTAATAGTGACATCTTAGAAATAATAATTGGTTTTAACATTCAACTATAAGTAATCGGTGAATAAATCTTATAATTGGATGACTAGTCGAGACATTTTATAAGAATTTGAAAACATTTTGTTTGTTTGATGATTACTCAATGTATGTCAATTACCCAATCGGTTACAGAAAATTGCTAAAAGAACGGCTAAGCTTAATTTGGGTAGTAAATTTTGAGACCGAAAAGATGTTTGAAGTAAAAATGTGATGTCTCACTAGTATAGTCGAAAACACAAGGATTTAATTATAGAGTACAATAGGTAAAGAGGTTTACCAAGAAATAAAGGGAAAAATCTAAGGCACTTGTATCCAATAGGCAATTCCCACATGAATTGAATCCATAACCCACACTTGGCATTTTGATTTACTAAGAAGAATTCTTATACCTCCAAGTCGACTCATTATTATAGGATAAGTGGGGACCTTTTCATTGGTAGAACTTAAAAACTTCTAGAGGCAAGTAGGGAAATTCCTCCATAAATTGTGCATGATTTTGAACACTCTCAAAAGACCTTCAAAAGCCCTCTTTTATCTTTTCAAACAAGGCATATTTCATATACATATAGAACTCACATTCTAAAGGCTATTTTGCTTGGATATACTAAGGAATTGAAGGTGTTTTGCCACTCACTAACATTCACTCAACTTTAAAGATATAAGAAGCCAAGGTGAGTAATTCATTACTTCGATTTACTTGCATGCATAAATTTCAAATAAGTTCCAAACAAAGGTGTGTGTTTTGGATATTGTTAAAATGTTTTCTTGCATAAGATTTGCTAGACTCCCTCTACCTATTTTGTATTGTTTGCTTTGATTTGATCCATGCTAATTGCTATGAATTAATGAAAGATTAGAAATTCGGGAAAAGCTAACTAGAAATTGTTATGAATCTATTGTGTTGCACTGCCATATTGGTATTTGAAAGGCAATAAGGCGTCATACATAGCAGGAACTTCTAGTATTTGGGCCCTATAATGTATTCAAAAGGTTTGTGCATCTTAATGTTCTTAAGATTGTAACATGAAATGATTTTTATAACCCTTTGGTAAACCAAAATAATGTATTACTCATAGGGTATTTTATACTCACTTTGTATGTATTTAACCTTTTATAGATGATCCATCGAAGAGTCCTTGAAAGGAATGTCGAAGAGTGGAGATTGTCTACCGATGCAAGTCAAATCATGCATGTAATCGAGACAGACATTTGGGCTTACTACGAGGAAGAGCCAATGTTTGTAATGTACTTGGGAACCTCGTACGAGTTTGGGTATATTTTGTGCCTACTCCCTCAATCTTTTGCACCATGATAAGATTATGAGGAATAGGCCTATGTTTCTTGTTTAATAGAATGAGAGGTAATGATAGAAGTAAGCCGAGTATAGGTATGGAAACTTAAATAAAATTTGACTTGTATGGGATCAATATAAAGAAATCTTTTGCAAAAAGATTGGGAGTCCCATTTTCACATGTAAAGGCCTTCAAGCTTCTGTTCGGTTATAATATATAAAGTGGCTTTTATTTAGTGTATGTCTTGTTTTTTCATATATTTTAAACGTGAAGAGTGATTCTCATGATATAGAATTAATTTAGCTTAAGTATGTAAACAAATTTTCTTCAACACTATCTCGTCTAAGGAATAAAACGTAATTGATTGACAAGTCTTGTCCTTCACTAAAACGAGAGTTTGAAGTTTCTATTTACAACGCTTCTGATGTTGATTACTAAAATATAATATCAAAAATCCATGGAATAACGAGGGGCGTGACATGACAATTTTGGGAAAATATAATCCAATGTTTGTTCCAAAGATATAGAAGATTTATTCGAAAAAAACCAAACTTTATTCAATGATTTATTCACAGAGCACTCTGATTTCTAGATTCCAGTTCATCACTTGTATGTAATTGCATCCTTCACACAATTATGTAATGTGTAACTGATGAATATTGGTCACAGGTATTGGCATTCAAAAACCCCAAGAACAATGACAGGAGTAATGAAATGTTACAACGGGACGTGGAACGCGTCAAACCAGTACAGCAATCATAGTATTGTTGGGATATTAATACCATAGAACTCTACGTATCATAATGATTGTGCAAAATCATGATGATTTAATTTTAGCTTGGTTGTTTAATAAATTATAGAGTTCACGATCATGTGTAAATTCTTTGAAGTAACGATTAATGATAAAGCCAGAGTTTGCTTTCTAAATGTAGTTATATTACTTGTGTTGAAATATGCCACTGAAGTACACGTATCAACGTATCAGAATATTCAGTATCGTAGCCACGTATCGTATAATTTCATATTACTTATAGGGTATTACCTATCAAAATATTCAGTATCATAACCACGTGTTATAGAACTTTTGATAATGTATTACTTACAACTTATCATGATTTATTTGGAAAATTGATGTATACGAACTAGTAGTTGTCATTGATATCAAAATAATGAATCAAAATATCTAATATTGCAATCATGTATCATGAAGTGTATGCATGCACATTTCCACAAATGAAGTGTATGCGTGTACGCATCAACAAATGGTACTGAAGTTCTCGAGGTACCTGTCCACAACTATATGAAAAGCCAAAATTAGTATCAAGGCTGACAAACAATTTAATCGATCAGCGCGACTAGTTCAAACCCTCTATTCCCTATTTTTAATATAAATACATAAAAACATACATGCATGCTAATAGTTCAAGGTTGTATTAACAATATAATGAAATGCATGCATGCATGGATAGACATATGTTATAACAAATGAAGTGTATGCATGGACATACCAACAAATGGTGTCGACAGCGTCCAGAAGATGGGGGTTCGCCGGATAGTTTGAGTAGGTTTAGGACTGTATTACAACTTCTCTCCTATATTCTATTTAATTAATTATTTAATTAGTGAAAATCTAATTTAAAACCTGAGATACGATAAAATGTTTAGATAAACTGGATAGCCCCACAACTTCAAAATTCAAATTAAAATAAAGATTACATTAAGATCTTATTAATCATTAAAATAATTAAAAAATCCAATTAATAACAAAATGTGGCTAGAAATGTGGAGAGTAAACTTGCAAACAAAAAAGTGTAAAAGTGAAAATAATACATAAAGTTAGGTATATTGGCCATGAAGTCCAAAGAAATAGTACGTGAGGTAATTTTCTCATTTTCTATTTTGGTCCTCTACTACTCTATTTAGCCCGACACGAGTTTGATATGAAGAATTAAACTCATAACCTACATGTTATGAAGTAATTTTTTAAACAATTGTGGCAACTCCATTTTTTTTAATTAACAATTTTCTTTTATATATCATTATTATTCTCGCACATTTTCACTCAAAAAACTTGTTATTGACCCCACATATACTTGAATTGGCAACCGAGTTAGTAATACCCACCGTTGAACCAAAAATCCATTAACATAGTATAATTACAAAATCAATGGCCAAGTCAATATTGAAAACTATGATGAAATTTATGTTTATGCTACAACGAATCTATCGTATATGGGGGATTGCAATCAAAGATGAATTCCTAAATCAAACCTATTTGATTTGCTTCAAATTAGAGATTATTCTCAAATACTAGCCTCCAAATTTCTATCATACGAAATGGGTTTTGTTTCCTTGAATAAAAATACTAATGCAAATTATAGATAAAAATGTGAATCAAACAATTTTACTACTATAAATATTGCATTTAAAGACATTTTCAAAATTTGTATTAATTGAATTACATTACATATGTTAGTGTTGAAATGAACTTATTGACTTGAGGTATTACATCGTGCATTCTATTTTCTTTGTCACTCTACAATTATTAATGTTATATTTCGATTCTAATTTGTTGGTGGTTTATTACGTGCATCGCACGAGTGGTACTATCCCGAATAGCTACCTTGATGACACATGTATTAAAAAATATAATAGAGAAGGAATTGATATGCGAAGTATTTGTAGTTTCATCATTGCAATTGTTCATACTTTTTTATAAGATCCTTCACAGCCATAAGTTTTATAAATTATTTTCATTATTATTATTTCAAACAATAAAAATAATAGTTGTTTTTTTAAACATAGCTTTTTATAACTTTTGATAGCCATTATATTCCTATTACTTTCTTCCTCTACTGATATAAACTAATGAATAATTGGTTATTTGCTATGAGTTCAAAGGATGTTTATACATATTTCCATAGTATTTAGACGGCTAGAGATTACATGTACTATAACCTTTCTATTATGTGTTATTTCTTAATAGTGTTGGATTTCAATTATTTAACCGCAAATTATATAGGATATTGATGCATTTTGTAATGTCAGTTTGAAATTCAACTAATAATTCTTTGATCTTAATGTAAGTTTCACACAGCGAGGAGTTAAATTCTATAAATATAATAGATACACATAATGTTGGATTTCATTATGCAATAAATTTTAATCTCAATTTTCTTTGTTCAGTGCAGATATTACCAGTGAAAGATCTTTCAATTACTTCTCCTAATTATATATGTGAAACACCTATATGTGTTTATTATCCAAATGAAATCTCCTGAATACAATCTACAGTTTTAATTTTCTTTATATTTAATATGAATTTTAATACATAAGTTTACACACGTTCTTGTAAACAATTAAAGTACAAAATAAAAAATCTAGGGTAATTGACACAAAATGTCCCTACCTTTAGACATTGTTGTGCAAATAGTCCCTATTTTTAATATTTTGGTAATTTCATCCTTAACTTTATATTTCTTTTGCAAAATTCATCCTTACGGCTATTTGTGTTTAATTTTCTCCATTTTCAGAAGGGTAATTATGTTCGGACATATTTATAAGATTTTAAAAATTTTCAAAGAAAATCCCAAAATAATATATAGTTGAAAACTAATTAAAATAAATTGCATTATTAAATGAATAAAAAATAAATACTTTTCTAATTAATTTAGAATCATGATTGCAATTTTTTTAAAAAAAATTTACCGTGAATGGACAAAAATACCCTTATGATAATAGAGAAAATTAAGTACAAATGGAATCAAGGATGAATTATGCAAAAGAAACTTAAAGGTGAGGGTGAAATTGCCCAAAAAAAAACAAAGGTAGGGACTATTTGCACAATGAAGTCTAAAGTAGGGATATTTTGCTCCAATTACCCAAAAATCTATTATATACTGCTATCCAGTGTATAATACACATAACTGTCTACATGTTGTGTATTTTAGTTTTTTGTGACATAGTCCTAACAAATATAATTATGCTACATTCATGTATGAAATTTCTCTAGCCTCTTCACCTGATACTACAGTCATAAATGTTGCTGGGTCGTCGTTATCGCCACTTAGGCCCAGCGTCCTTTAGGTTTTTCTTTTCTCCTTTTTTCTTTTGGGTATTTTCCCCCCTTTTTTGACTAATTTAAAGTTTTGTTTATTATTTAAAGAGACATGGAAAAACCTCTCATGCCCCTCGTCAGTAATTTGACCGAAGAGCTTTACGTACATAAAACCGCGTCCAATATAGTTTTTTATTAAAAAGCCACATACAGATTATCTAACATCGCTTCAAAACTTATAGTTGATTTTCACTACTAATGTAGGCGTATTTCAGTAAAAAATTAAATGTAATATTCTTTGTTATTTTTTATTGTTAAAAAGCCGATTGGAAACTATCTTATTCAAATTGGGGTGTTCTATACCTTTGTAAAAAGTCGCGCTCTACGTAATTTTTTTCAATTAAAAAGTCACATAAAGATTATCCGGTGTTCTTCCTAACTTTACACTGTTGTCACCATTAAAGTAACTAGTATAAAAAAAAATTATTATTATTAAATCTCACATTCGAATGTATCTTTTAATTATTATTAAAAGTCACATGATGAAATCAACTTGTCCTTCTCAGTACTAATCCGATTGGGGGTGCTTTACGTACATAAAAGTCATATCCCATGTTATTTCTCTATCAAAAAATCACATATAAATCACCACCGCTAAAGTAAGAGGTATTCCATTCTAAAATTAAATGTCACATTCTCTGTGATTTTTTTTTTTGGGAAAGTCACATAAAAAAATCATCGTCATTTCCCACAAATTTGATTGGTGTGCTTTACGTACATAAAATATCACATTCTATGATAAAAAAAAAATAAAAAAGTCACATACAAATCATTCGGCATCCTTCCAAACTTTACACCTTACAGTTGATAGTCAATACCACTGAAGCAAGAGGTATTCTAGTCTAAAATTAAATGTCATATTCTGTTACTTCTTTTTTATTTAAAAAGTCACATTAGAAAATCATCACATGTCCTTTCCCATCAATTTTGACCGGGATGCGTTACGTACGTAAAAATTGACTTTCTAATGGTATGCAGATTATCTAGTAAAAAATGAAAAGTAACATTCTTTGTAAATTTTTACTATTAAAAACTCACATAAGGAAATCGTCTGATGTCCTTTCCATTAACTTGATTGGGTGTGCTTTACTTACAGAAAAAAGTTGATAAGATAATATTCTAGTCCACTTAGATTACATTTACTTGTGTCTTGCCTATATCCTAGCGTGTACATGATTAGTTTCCAACACGAATTATCATTTGTATCATTATCGTACTAGAAGTCCATATATGTGTTGGAGTCATGGAATCGTGTACTATAAATAAGTTGTTGGTGATCATTAATGTATCCAAGCCTTCCATTGTTCAAATTCTTGGCTCATACAAATTATCGTTATGGTGTTAAGAGTAAAGGGATTCCATCAACAATTGGGTATTGACTATTATGTAACATTCAGTTCCGTAGTCAAATCTTGTATTATTCAACTTGTACCCACTCTTGCCGTGACGAAGAGTTGGTCCCTTTGTCAATTAAACATTGACAATGCTTCTCTTAATGGAACGCTCTCTGATGAAGTTTATATATGGCACAGCTACCCGGGTTCACTCATCCTAATCTCCCTTTGATTGCAGTCTCAACAAAGCCACTTATATGGCCTAAAACGAGCTCCTCGAGCTCCGTATCTCAAGCTCAAAATATTCCTGTCTATTAGCTTTGTCAATTCATCCATGGATACTTCCTTATTCATCTATCAATCCCACTCGTCCCTCATCTATATCCTGGTCTATCTAGATTATTTAATAGTGACGGGCTCGAATATATATATATATATATATATTAATTAAGAGAATAAAGTCTCGGTAGCTTTTGTACCGCGATTTTCTAACCTTTTTTTATTTGGTAAATTTTGCATTAATTGTTTTTGTTTTTTCTTTTTTAACAAAAAACTTTTATGAAATAACTCAAAGAAGATTTGAAAATGTAACAATTGAATTTAACACTCAAAACTTATATGTTTATTAATTTGTTGGGAAAATCACTAATGGCGTATGATTTAGACGTATATGATTTTGATGATTTACCACTGGGATGATTAAATAATGTCAAAGAAGGGGTGCATATCATTGTATTTGTTACCATATGTTTGGTAATGTATTAATGATTAATTATTTTTTTTTTGAAAGTAAAATGGAACATATATTAGATTATTTTTCATTTTTAAATATTCATGACTTTCTATTCTTTGGTACGTACCCTTCAGTGCACGCACCGGTAATGGGCATTTTTTAATAACCTACCCGACCCTAACGACCCTGCAGTGTACCCAATTCAAATTGGTATGAGGCAAGTATGGGGTGGGTTGGTTGGGTTGGTAAAAAAGTGGTGGGGCTACAGGAAGGCATATCTGACTAGAACTAGCCCCATTACCATTCCTACTGTTAAGATTCCTTCAATTTTCAAATTAATTAAAATGTGATGCCTATCACATCTCATTTTTATCCCACAAGTTTTTTTTGAAGAATTTTTCCCTTCCAATTTCTAGATTAATTAGATTTGAGGAATTATTCATTTATTGTGGGAGAAACGTCACTTCTTTCCGCAAACACCTTCATATTTGACCTCACCTTAATTGAACCTTATGATATCTGAAAATTTAGATTTGGTGTAAAATGCGGTGCCTTGAGCTGGCAATGACCTAATAAGTTAAATATATATTATAACACATTTTTCTATTTCAATTCTCACCACATTTCATTATTTTCAAAAACTATATGTAAAAATTTTTAAAAGAAATATTTTTAATACTTATAACATATTGTCTGACTCATATTTTGTCTTTCTTTATCTATTATTTGGGTTGGAATATCTTATATTTTATGACTAATTTTAATTATAGAGATGACAAAAATAAATTTTGGGTCCATTTGGTATCGTTTATAATTGGATTGGTTCATAATATATTTTGAAATTTGAATTTTTGGGACACTTGTCTTAATTTGCTTGGTTAAGTTTTATTGAAAAGCGAATTTCGTAAATCGTCCCCAACTTTTGGGTTAAAAACCGGTTTCATCCCTAATATTTTTAAGACACCTACCAGCCCCCAACTTTTCAAAAATGCACACAAATCATCTCTATTTATACTGTTTCGCAAAATTTTTATCAAAATGACGATCATACCCCCCATAAACATTTTAAACATTTTTTAAAAATGTTTAAAAATAATAAAAAACAAAAAAAAACCCACCCCACCCCACGTCTCCCTTGTCGCTGACAGTACTGCAAGCTGCCGCCGGAATGGTCCATTCTGCCGGCCAAAAATAGGGGGTGAATCCCCCCATTTTGCTGCCAAAAATGGCCGCAAAATGGGGGGATTCAACCCCCATTTCTGCCGAAAATGGTAACAAAATGACTGCCATTTCTAGCAGCATTTATGCTTCTCGAATGGTTGCACAAATGGGGGTGAATCCCCCCGTTTTGCTGCCATTTCGAGTAGCAAAATGGGGGGTGGGAGAATCCCCTCATTTTGCTGCTGGAATTAGCAGCCATTCACCCCCCACTTGTGCTGCCATTTGGGCAGCACAAATGCTGGCGGAAATGGCAGCCAAATATGGCTGCCCGGCAGCAAAATGGCTGTCATTTCCGACAGTATTTGTGCTGCCATTTAATGTGGGGTGAATCTTCCCATTTTGCTGTCGACTGCCACTTCTGATAGCATTTGGCAGCACAAATGGGGGGTGAATCCCCCTATTTTGCTGCCATTTCCGGCAGTAAAATGGGGGAGATCGGAAGAGCACATTTCTAGCAGAAATGACAGCAAAATGGCTGCCATAGGGTTAATCCCCCCATTTTGCTGCCATTTCCGGCAGCAAAATGGGGGGATTCACCCCCCTATTTCTGCTGGAAATGGCAGTTGGCTGCCATTTCCAGCAACATTGGTGCTGCCCAAATGGCAGCCAGAAATGGCAACAAAATGGCTGTCATTTCCTGCAGTATTTGTGCTACCAGAATGGCAGCACAAATAGAGGGTGAATCCCTTTCATTTTTCTGCCGTTTTCCGGTAGCAAAATGGAAGGGATTCATCCCCCATTTATACCGGAAATGGTAGCCTTTGGCTGCCATTTTGAGCAGCATTTGTACCGCCCAAATGGCAGGACAAATGGGGGGTAAATCTCCCCCCCCAATTTTACTACCGGAAATGGCAACAAAATAGGGGGAATTCACCCCCTCTTTTTTGGCCGCCGGAATGGTTAGTCGGCAGTACTGACGGCGGCAAGGGAGACGTGGGGTGGGAATGGGGTGGGTTGGTATTTTTAGTTTTTTATTATTTTTAAACCTTTCAAAAAAAGTTTAAAATGTTTATTGGGGTATAATCGTCATTTTGATAAAATTTTGGCGGAACAGTAGAAATAGGAACAATTTGTGTGCATTTTTTAAAAGTTGGGGGCTGTTGGTTGTCTTCAAAAAGGTTGTGGACGAAACCGGTTCTTAACCCAAAGGTTGGGGACGATTTGCAAAATTAACCCTATTGAATGATGGTAACAGATTTTTCTCATTATTATTAAGAATATTGATTATTTTCTAAACGATCTTGAATTTTACGAGTACCGAGTCCACTGATCTTATGATTTAATTAATATATACTTGTGTTTTTATATTTTTGAGGGAAGTGCAAACGTTGTAGATTTATTGTGCTACTAAACTACTTGTATATTTTAATAAGTTTTTCTACCTGTGCAACGCACAAGTGATTTGACTAGTATTCTCATTGAAAGATCTTGGTAATCTTTCTTTTTCTCTTTGGAGTCGTGGTTCTCCCAATAATTAATGATCTATTCTTATCGTAACATCAATGCATTGCCCAGCTATTAGCTTGAACAAAGATTTTTTTACTCCAAACCAGTTCCCCCGCCTATCTCCACCTCCCAAATCCTTTGCCTCAATGATGGGTCCTACTCAATGGATCTAATCGAATATCATCGCACTGTTGGGAGTCTTTAGTACATTCTTATCACCAGACCAGATATTGCTTTTGTTGCTAGCCAATTATCACAATTCATGCATCATCAAACAATTGCTCATTGGACTACTGTTAAATATCTCCTTGGTTATCTTTGTGGCACTCTATTTTATGGGCTGAACATCAAAATATCTAGTTATAACTTCTCCTTACATGTATTTTCTGATTCTGATTAGGCTGGAAAACATGCAATTTCTGATGCCGATTAAGCTGGAGATCCTAACAATCGTACCTCTACCCGATCTTATGTTATATATCTTGGACCCAGCCTCATTTCTTAGTGCTCTAGCAAGCAACGTTTTATTGCTTGCTCCTCTACTAAAGCCGAATATGGATTAGTTGCCATTACCACTTTTGAAATTCTATAGTTAAAATCATTACGTAGTGAGTTGGGTATTGTTAGGAGTTGAATAATATATGCACAACAGAAAATTAAATAAACATTCAATTCATACGTCTAGCATCAACTTGTACTTCAAAAGAATTTGCAATAGAAAATACATTTTTGATGAGAACCATATGCACCAATTGAGATTAACTATTGGAACAATGCTTCCGCCACAGCTATCCAATTGCCTAGCCACTAATGGTAATTCACACAGCAAAAATGGATTTGGAACTCCACAACAACGAACAATTCAAAGCGAATTTATGGGAGTATGTTTAGCGTTTTATCAATTTAATGTACTGGCAAGAAATTGACAGAACATCCCCAATCTTATCTTGTAAAATTCGTCACACAAATTTTCCCCTTGTATTAAATTCTAAACACAATATGTATATTTATAATTATAGAATGTAAAACCTTACTTATATTGGGCTTTAATGGGTCTACAACTGAACGTATTAATTAATTAACCTAATTAATTAATTCGACCCTGTTAAGCATGGTCCAACTAATTAGACTTTAGACATCAATTCCAACAATCTTCCATTTGGACAAGGTTCATTTCAAATCACTAACTATCACCTTTGTGTATGACCTATTGGCCTCTCACTCACGGTAGTAAGGATTGTGATACTCTTATTTTAGTTAAATTAGAATAAGATCAATCAAAATTCCCATTTTAATTTATCATCGATTCATCCAAATCCATCAATTCATGCGGTTGTTCAATATTGACATCTAGTAATATGTCAAAGAAACCAATGTCACGAGAACGTCATGCGGTATAACAAACGCTACCATGGAAATATAATCCCTTCATCAATATAACACAATTGGTTAAGAGATATGGATATGCGTCAATCTCATAACAACCAATTATGTTATCTATCTTAACTCTGTGTTGATCTAGTCAAAGTTATGATGAAACACTTTCACCTCATAACTTCACTATGGCTGAGGAATTTATATCAACCAAAGTAGGTGAAAAGCAGGTTGTAATCTCCCATTATCCAGGAGTGATGCATCCTCATATTAGATACTCACAACCTTGATGCAACTTTTATTATACCTATAAGGCATTTTCCTGATAACTTGTGGCTAGTGTCTCATTTAATGTTTGACTAAGTATAGCAATTATTACATAAGATTTTATGGCACTCTCAAGTCAAAGGACCAATTTCATAATTGTCCATTAGAGATCAGCCACTGATGCTTGGATAATTTACCATGCCATATCTCTAAGCAGGTAATTCAATGCATGTTCAACTAACTATGCATCTACATGTCCATTCGGATGTCCCACAACCACATTAACATCTGAAATCAATTACTTTCTTCTAAAGAAAGAAATGCAACACATACTAGTATATTCACAATAATGATATCCATTTCTCAGTACTACATTGACTAGGGATAATTTTAAGAACAAGTATATAACTTACATCTCTCAATCACAACCCTTTGTGATTTATAAGTTACTATAATCTTATTCTATATACTCTATTATTTTATAAGATAATATTTATCTCAATAATAGATCTACCATTTCAATACATCAATTAATTAGGTATTTATACACATCAATATCCAACATAAATTATAACAGCAGAGTCTTATACAAACATATCCAACATTTATTGTTGTACACCAAAATACAGCGTCAAAGCTGAAAATAATCAGGTCAAAGGTCAACTAGTTGACTTGTTAAGGTCCACATATAATCTAAGACCAAGACAAGCTAAAATATATATCGAAGGACCATTTTCATTCATAAACAAAGAAACTGACTAAACAATAAGCAAACACTAAGTAAATGTAGAGAAGAAAAGAGGACCGCACATTATTCGGATCACACTACTCTCTCTCGGTCCGCTTCATCTCTCTCTAACTCTCTTAGCCACTATTTCCTCATGATTGGTTCTATACTTCTACCTCTATGATCTCAATTTTGATACACAGATTATGTAGGAAAGAGAGGGAAATTATATAAGGTGGAGATGATGATGCTCCCTTGTGTGGGTTTGATCCACCCCAAGAACACTCAAAAATCCACTCAAAAGTTGTTCATCGTTTTTACTATTCATCGTCTCCTTCACTCCATTTTGCTTGTTGGCGTAAAAGTCATTTTGCTTGTTGGCGTAAAGGTCGATTTTTTATGTCAACATCTATTGTATCCAATACATATAGATTCAACATGACCATCACACTACAATTGCAACTTTTTCAAAAGATTTTTTTTGTTTGTTTAGGTAGATTCATTCAATCTTCATGACATATCTTTATATTTATCTCTTCCTAAGAGATGTACTACCTAATGAGACCTAGGTTTCCTTTGCTTGTGCAATGACTCAATTGTTATCACAATCTCTATTGGATCAACAACGATAGGAACAAATTCAAGTTCATTTATGAACTTTACAATCTAACTCTTTCCTTTATTACTTCCAAAGTAGCTATGTATTGAGCTTAATATATGAATCAGTAGTTGTATATAACTGGAACTCTTTTCAGTCAAGTACTCTATTGCTATGAGTAAATACTTTCTAGATTGGGATATTTCTTTAGTTTTTCAAACTGAAAACTAATATCAATAAATCCATGAATTTTCAGTTCATATTCTCCATAATTAGAACACATCTTCAAACGCTTCTCGAGAATTTAGGAAACTTCATGATCGTTATAAAATGTTTCCTGCCAAAGTTCAACTCAAATATGCTTTTGACCCTTAAAGCATGTGAAAATTTTGGTCTAGTACATAGCGTGCTAGATAGATCCTATTACAATAACATAAGTAATACTATCTACGCAGTCTTTCCCAATCTATGTTCTATAACACTTCGTTGAAGAAAGTAGTTCCATCTCTATGGGATAGAGTTGTCACCTAGAGTCTTTCACACAAAATCTTTTCAAAATTTTAGTTACTTACATAGATTTGGATAGGCCAAGTATACTCTAGATCTATCTTTATAGACCTCCATCCCAACAATGTATTCTACATTTCCCAAATCTTAAATGAAGAAAATTTTGGATTATCTGTTGAGACATAGGGATATTGTGTTCTAACAATATATCCATGTACAATCTTATTAACTAAGTCAGACTCCTATTAACTTCTTGTACACACTCTTCATCTTCATTCTTGATAAAATCAACATTTTGATTATCTCATTAAAATGAAAGTTTCAACTCATCTAAGATTTGATTAGTACTCAATTTAACTTTATAGATTCAAAATTTTCAGATCATATCATATACATTCTTACTAAAATTCCCATAGACGAACATATTTTGACATCCATTTGTCAAATATGCTACTTTAATAACAAGAATTCAAGGTTAACATGGCATAATTATAGATTATGGGGCTCTTTGAAAGTCAAATTTTGTCTTTGATTTTGACCTCCATTACCAACCTTGTCCTTTTAGCTTGAGCATTACCATCACTGTTAACCTTTTAGTGGGTGCCAACCAAAATCCACACTTTGATTGTACCACATGAAGCTCAATTTGAATTCTATAGCATCAAATCTTACCGTCCAAGTCAACACTTTGACATTTTTATTCTGAGTAAATTGTAGGTTTATCATATTTAATTATCAATCTAATATTGAAAATGATATGATTATATCTTTAAGTAGATGAATTCCCCTACCTGATCTATGCGGAGCTTATATGTTCTTAGGAACCGTCTTCCTATTGTTAGTTTACACCTCATCAAATGAAGTACATCCACTAGCACATTTAGTCAACTAATTTCTTTTGTGGTTTCTTGCACTCCTTCAAGATCTACACCGCCCCCACTTTTTTCTTAGAATAAAAAATATTTCTATGAATACAATGTGAGATGACATTCATCTCAAATATGAAACATAAGGCAAATGCAACAGCTCTTGTTGGATAATCCATAAAGAAATATTTCATACACTTTCTAAAAGAGTTATTACCTAAAATAATTTTTGAATTTCATCAATTGATTTAGATGGAATATGTTTTAGTGTGTAACATGGATATCCTAAAACAATTTTGAAGGAACTATTTGATATATCAAATTGCAACCTATCTAATATGTACATCTTCCCTTTAAATACACTATTGTAGAATGGTGTATTTATAAAAATTGACTGCAAGAGAATCTTATTCTCTTTAAATAATCAATTATATCACTAAATATGATTTACTCTGATCATATCTAGGTATTGGAATATCTTTCCAAATAATTTTCCGTTTCTTGCTTGAACCTTTTGAATATTTCAAAACTTTCATATATGAACTTCATTAAGTATATGAAGCCATATCCAATATAATTATCATTGAACTTGACAAAGTAAGAAAAGTTATACATGACATTTGTAGACTTTTGTCCAAATACATCAATATGGATTAGGACTTATTGACTTTTATGTTAGAACTAGTTACAATCTTGATTGTCCTTTAATACCTCTTTTGTCTTCTATTCTGATAATAGACCATTTAAGAGTTAGAATTCAGATATTATCAATTTTATTTCTATAGTATATTCCATAAAAAAAAATCATTGTTCTCAATCTCAATAGAACAACTATTCATGCCCAAATATTAGTTAGATATAATGTTCTTCATAAGAACTAGTTGATAATATCAATATTGTTGTCCCAAAACAGAATAAAAAGGTGATGGTAAACAAGAGATTTTAAATATAACAACTATTGCTTTATTTCGTGCTTTAGGTCTTAATTTTACTTTGAAGTGATCTACTCTATTTCAACCTCATTTATATTCTGAAAAAAAATATGGGATCAATATATACTATCTAATACTTAAGAGGCTGAAGAGCAGTCTTATCATTCTCATCTTATAGTAGAATCTTCTCCAAGATTTCTTTCTATCCAAGATTATTAGATATGGTTTGCAGTTCCTATTCCAATGTTCTTTATCTCTACAAAGATCATTGGCCTTAGATATGTGCTTATATGCTTAAATTGATTTATTGACCATGTGAAATAACTTGAATACCATTAAAAGATTCAATGGTCAATAGTAACCTCTACATCACATTAATTAATGATAAGCTCAGCATATTAAACAGACTAAGACTAGTAGTGATATGAATCTAATTCATATGTCTCAATTTACAATAAATTGTAATGAACTATTAGAGAATTATTATAGAACTAAGTCAATAGTCAATACTTAACTCATTTTCCCATTATGCTTTTAAATAGCATTTTTATTGCTCAATACAGTATTGTCCATCATTCAACTCGTTGAGATGAATAGTAACAGTATAAACCTATGTACCCATATGCACATTTACAACTCATAATGGCAAGTATCATGCATACCTCATTATGTTTATAGTCACATGACATTTGAAATTTGCACCACTCTTGCAAAATTTCCTTAGTAGAAACATCCGCATAATTTGTTTAAGACTTTTCCTTTTTTTCCCCATATCTGAGAACAATTCTCATTATGATGTCAGTTTGATAATTTTGGTTTAGAAAATTTTGTTTACATCTAACATACCAATTAACTGATGTAGAAAATATGCAATGACAAGAAAGAGCAAAATTAACTGATGTAGAAAATCAATTTAACAGGGACTTTATTAAATTAATTATGTTCCACTGAATTAATGATCTATCTGCAATAATTAGTGAAATTCATTTGAATTTCTAGTGGGGTAGAATCACGTTTACTTTGCTAAAAACCTTGAGTGACCCAACAAATCTCAATAAAATATCCAGGTAGATACGCTATCAATTACATCCCTATGTGACTCCTAGAGTATCAAGTAGAAAACAGATTGCAGTTTATATCTTTTGTACTTATTTGACTTGCCTCTAAAATTTTATTTCCTTGAGTGACTCAATGAGAAATAAAATCTTAGTTAAATTTGATCTGCTATTCACAAGTATCAAATGTTTCATATTGAAAAACATGTTTACGAACGAGCAGCTTTGAGTAACTCAACAAGCTGAGATTCATAATGTACTCTTAGTTTTCACTATAATAGTGAAGACATGTATTGATATTTAATATGAATTTAATATTTTAATTAGGGGATCGGTCTCATTACAATCATATACAATAATAACATCTAATATGTTGGGTATATTGCCATAAACAACCCAAAATTGAGGAAATAAGTAGGAATTCTTGGAGGAAAAGAAATTCAAATTCTAGAAGAAATTTTCTTTTCTTTTAAGTCAATGACGCCTAAAAATATAGGCATTTTCTGCTTCGTTGATGTACAAGTGGGTTGAGGAAAAATTAGATAGTCTAACACCTTGAAAGTTTTCTTGTAACTCTTTGTGGTTCATTCAAATGGTAGAAAATTAAGTGTAGTAAAACTCAAAGTGATTTTTTCAATATTACGTAGGTCAGGTCAGAGAGCCTTGCGAAGAAAAATAGTATCCTAGTATCTCTAGATTTCTTGTATTCTTGGCGGATTGGGTGAAGGGTTAAAATTGGTAAATGTAGTAGAACTTATGATATTTTTCTTGTAATAGTTGAGGAATGAGTTTGGCAAGTGAAAATTATATATGATTGTAAACGAATTTTCATATAGTGAAAAGCTTTAACAGTCCGTTAAATTTGTCTTTGTCTTTTTATTTTTCTCTTCTCAATTAAATTCTTTAAACACTGATCATGCGGGCATAATTAGGGAATTAACCGTAATAAGCAACATAATATGTAGTTAATTATACATAATTAATAAATATGGATCATTATAGATTATATTTACCCAATCTTTTTGAGCCCTTAAGAAGACTAGATTGTTAATTTTAAGAGATATCGCATTCGGTCATTCAATGTCAAATGCTCATATTCCCCATTTTTCCTTTCCAATTTGTATCATATACCAATTATCTAGATATATCTAAAATAATAAAAAGGAAAAATAAATTGTGTAATCATCAATAGTATCTTATACTAGTTTATTGCAAATAATCATACGGTTCAAATTCATAATGATCCGCTACATCTATTCAATTAATGTCATATATTTATAGACATATCAAGTTCTAGATTTGGCACCAGCAATAATGGTAGCCTAGCATCTCCGGATTTCTTGTATTCTTTGCGGGTTGGGTAAAGGGTAGAAATTGGTAAATGTGGTAAAACTTATTATATTTTTCTTATAATACTTGAGGAATGGGTTTGACAAGTAACAATTCTATATGATTGTAAGTGACTTTTCACATAGTGGAACGCTTTGGTGGTCTGTTAAATTTGTCTTTGTCTTTTTATTTTTCTTGTCTCAGTTAAATTCCTTAAACAACGATCATGCAGGCATAATTAGGGAATTTACCTTAATTCACAGCTTAAATCCCTTTCGTTTTCTTCGAATTTCCCAAATTGGTACTCGAGCTGTAGTCAGCTGAGGCTGAAAGTTGCAGACTTTCCTTCACGAATCATTATCCCTGAACTTTTTTCACAAGAAAGAAAGTGAAGCAGAGTGGTTTTCTTCTCTTTTATAGTCCACCCGACCAAGGTCGACCTGATAACAGTCACCCACCACAGAACGATAGAGCGTGTATCTGATACTATGCATATGGCTCAGTCTCTCTCTATCTCTCTCCTGATCCCGGAAAAACTGAATTAACACCGTTGATCAAACCGTTTGTTAATATACATAATTAATAAGTATAGATCATTATATTATATTTACTCAATCTTTTTAAGTTATTAAGAAGACTATATGGTCAATTAGGAGATATTGCATTCGATCATCCAATGTCAAATGCTAATATTCTTCATTTTCCCTTTCCCATTTGTATCATACACAAATTACATAGTTATATCTCAAATAATAAAAAGGAAAAATAAATTGTATAATCATAACTAGTATCTTATACTAATTCATTGCAACCAATCATATGGTTCAAATTCATAATAATCCACTAAATCCATTCAATTAATGTCATATATTTATAAACATATCAATTTCTAGATTTAGCACTAACAATAATCGTTTAAACCAAATTAGACAAGTTAAAATAGACGAATCAAAATTAAATAATTAATCTAATTAATTAAGTAATTTCACATCAATAGGATCAATCAGTTGATAGACTTATTAGCAATTGGGGATTACCAGAAAATAACACTTTATTTTGTTATTAATATCAAAGTCATACTTTGATATATGTTTTGGAAAGATTTAGGGTTAAATTCACATTTTGAATTAGGTTAAAAATCAACTTTTGTCCAGATTAATAATTCGGCAAAACTAATAATTTGGCAAGACGTATGTGATCTGATGGCATCCTAGATAGATTCTTAAACCCTTGGTCATGAGTTCAATTCCCCACCCATACAATCTCTTTTGTAATATTAAAAAATAATAATAATTTGGCAAAACTAATATTTTATAAAGTTAATTAAGTTTTGACTCAATTGGAAAATTCTAAAAATTTTGCAAAATTTTTAAGTTGTAATTTAAAGCCCAAAGATCATTTTATCAAATTTGAAAAAAATGAGACAAATTCTAAAATTTCGATAACTCTAGGGTCAATTTGTAAATTCCCAAAACGCATGGGACTAAATTTCATGGGTATCCCTGATTATATAAGATACATAGGGGGTATGTTGTGCAATTTTAGAAATTGCATAGTAAGCCCCTATCCTAGAATTCCAACCACTGAAACCCTAACCTAATTAGGGTCTTTGTTGGCTTCTGGTGCCGGACCCAAAACAGTTGCTATGAATGGCAATGGTAAGGGCTGTTGATGTTCACTTGCCGTTCTCAGCAGTTAGCCTGCTACTGCAAACAGTAGCAGGCTATTTCGCGGTAGCGACAGGAACACTATAGGAGCACAATGATCTGTAGGGCTACATTACGATATGCTGTAGAGTCTCACGTTGTGGCAATGGTGCCATTCCAGCTGCTGTTATACCTGCCTATCGCATTTCCAACATGTTTCTTTTTTCTTTTTTTTTCTTTCTTTCCTTTTTTTCTTTTTTTTTTTTGTTTTTGCCTTTTTTCCCCTTGTGGCTATCTGTTCATCCAATCAATTGTCGTTCCAATTAATTATTTCAAAAATAGTTTACTAATTAGAGCCAAATTCATATTTATCTCCTTCCACAAACCCAAATCGAATTTGGAGTTGTTTTGAAATCACATTTCACATTTATTCATTCACCAATAACCAAATCAAATTGATATATAACAATAACAATTCTATGATATCACCGTTACGAATTGAACATTGAACAATACATGCACAACAGAAAATTAAATAAACATTCAATTCCTATGCTGTGGTCGACCTTGTACTTCAAAAGAATTTGAAATAGAAAAATACCTCTTTGATGAACACTATATAACCGTTGCAACAACGCTTGTCACCTTAACTGTCCAATTGTCTAGCCTCTAATAGTAATCCACATGGCAAAAATAGATTTGAAACTTCAAAACAATGAACAATTCAAAACGAATTTACGGGAGTATGTTTAGGTTTCTATCAATTCAATGTGCTAGCAATAAATTGATAGAATATCCACAATCTTATCGTGTAAAATTTTTCAGACAAATTTTCTCCTTGTATTAAACCCTAAACGCAGTACGTGTATATATAGTTGTAAGATGAAAAACCCTAGTCATACTAGGCTTCTATGGATCAATTAATTAATTCAACTTTGTTAAGCCCGGTCCAACTAATAGACATTGGACATCAATTCCAACAGGAATTTCTCTCTTTGGAGTTTGTGTTGTTTATCATGACAGTATCGGAACTACCTATTTCTGCTCTAATCTAGTTTCACTCCAAAATGAAACACCTTGAAATTGATGTTCATTTTTTTGTGTCACCATGTTCAAAATAGTCACTTACATGTCATTCCAATATCCAAATCAGATCAAGTGGCCGATCCATTAACAAAAGAAATTTGCACCACCCAGTTTCTTACGGCTCAGTTCAAGATAGGAGTTTCCAAAAGATCATCTATCTTGTGGGGGCATGATAAAGACAAAAGTTGATGAAATAGTATTAATTCCACTTAGTGATTACATTTACATGTGTCTTGTATATATCCCAGAGTGTTCAGGCAGGGGCATATATAAGGTGAGGCAATCACTAATCCTAAAAAGTTCATTTTGTGCTAGATGAATTTTAAATTTGATAAATTTGCCTCCATAATAAAATATAAAATATTGGATGAAAATTATGTCAAAATGTATATTTGTTGTAGTTGTTGGGGTTCAATGTGCTTTTTAAGAGGTCATAGTTTAATTTCCAAATCTTACAATTTTCTTTTTGACCAATACTCTCATCTTGTATATTTCTCTTTTGATATTATTTTACAAATAACCTTTTCTTTTTATTCTTATTTTGTCATTCGTTTTTAAAATGTTCACTATGTACTTCTATTCTATTTTCTTTTTGAGATAACTAGATGTTTTACCCCATTTTAGATAAGACATTTGTTTTTACACCTTTGAACAAATATAATACAAATATACCCTTATAAATGGTAAATATACCCCCTTTTATTTATTTTTATTATTTTTTATAATAATTAAATTATTATTATTTTAATTTTATTATCGGTTTATATGTGTGTATCATCCACAAAACCAAAACAGTAGCCACCACCTTATAAATTCTCCAACATCATCAAACTCTTCAAACCCTAGCTGCCACCACTGCCACTACCCTAGTTGTTGCCGCTACTGCC
Source organism: Nyctanthes arbor-tristis (assembly GCA_963692815.1). Classification (NCBI taxonomy): domain Eukaryota; kingdom Viridiplantae; phylum Streptophyta; class Magnoliopsida; order Lamiales; family Oleaceae; genus Nyctanthes; species Nyctanthes arbor-tristis. The sequence continues at coordinate 92,389 of CAVNYN010249907.1, forward strand.
GCCTCCACCCTAGCCATCGTCGTTGCCACAACCAACACCACCACCGCCTATCGATTGGAATCATGAAAGGAGGGGGAGGCAGTAGGGGGTTTCTGCTGCGAACACAGTTGTTTGCAGTGACTGCCCTGCGGTCAATGTTATCACAGCAATTGTTGCAGTTGCTAGCAGGCAACAGCGTCTCGCACGTCTTTTTTTTTTGCACATGGTTTATCAACAAAGTCTTCCGTTTTCATTTTTTTTTAATTTTTATTTTATAATTTTCATTTTCATTTAATAGTAAAACCAATCTCTGATATGTTACTATTTCCAGCACGTTACCATTTTCTGACTTATTATGAATTTCTTTTTTTTCCTTTTTTTATTTTGATTTTTTTTTTGTTTGTTGTCTTTGTTACCATTTACGAGCGTTTGTTACAAACTGATTTTCTTGGTTTTTTATGTTACCATTCCCATTGTGTTACCAATCTCCTTTACTCTTCATAGTTCCATTTTTTTGTTTTGTTACCATTTACCCTTATTATCACCCTTCTGCTGTTGATTTTTATTTTTATTTTTATTTTTTGGAGAGGGGCATTTTTTGTCACCATTTCTTGGTTGTATTTGTTAATCTGATATTTTTTTTATTGTAACATTTTCTCTCCAAATGGTAACATTTGTTTTCTGAATGGTAATATTTGTTACTGTATTTGTGGTGATGGCAGCTACTGTTGCCGGCGGTTTGGGGTTGAAAGCATTGGCGACGGTCACACAGTAAAGACGACTACTTTTTATTGAAAAAAAATTAGTGTTTTTAATTATTAGTATAATTTCTTTTCAAAAAAATTATTAGTATAATTACAATAATTAATTATAATAAATTAATAAAGAATTGAATTTTAATTAAAATTGGTTTAGGATAGTTTTAAAATAGAAAATAGTATTTTAACAATTACTTTCAATCAAAGGTGTATTTGTCAAAATCCTATTACAAATGGTGGTTTTTATGTTAAAAAAAAAATAGCCCTACTAGTTTTATGTCTAGCCCACTAGACAAATTGATTACACACTTTTTTTAACAATTTTTCCCCTCTTTAAGTTAAAAAAAAATTATGTCTTATTAAAATAAGTAGTACATTTTAATTTCAAACGTCAATTTTTACTAAATTCAACGTGTTGAAAATATATAGTAAGTGTGATGTTTCTTATTTATTTATTTATTTTTGTGTATTCACAATTTTGTGTTTTATTTCGATGTATAATTACGTTTATACTTTGTGATTTTTTGGGTAAAATAAGAAATGGTTACCTTTTTTGTTTTTTTTTTTAAAGGGTTAATTTCACATTTCGTTCCAACCTTTCTAGTTATTATGGACTAGGTCTCTAGCTTTTTTTTGGACCAGTTGAGTCCTCAATTTTTTAATAACTCGCACAATTAGCCCTCTTGACAGCTTCCATTATTTTTCCTTTAAGTCCTTCGTAAAAAATATATATATAAAAATTTAAAAAATATAAAAGAAAAAACGAAGACCCCTGTGCTGCCGGAAATGTCAGTTGTCATTTTTGGCAACACATTTTCCCTATCTTTAATTAGGGATGAGCACTACAAAACCCACCTGAACTTGCAACCCGACCTAAACTTGACGGGTTCGGGGCGGATAAGACAGTACAAAATACATGAAAGACCCAATCTGAACTCAAAGGAAAAACCTAAACCCGTCTAAAACCCGCAAAAAACTATCCAATCCTGCAAAACCCACTTGAATCTGCACAATCCACCCAACCCAAACCTAGTTCAGGTCGGGTTTGGCGGGTTTGGGTTGGGGAAATCTCAAGCCGAACTAGTCAGGTCTATTTTGGGTTGGGGGCGACCCCCTCCCCTGCCCCCGCCCAAGCCCAAGCCCAAGCCCAACACCCTTAATGGACGGAGCCACGGAGGGAGTAATATAGAGTCTGTGACGGTTTATACCCACTGGTTACCCACCACAACGGCGGAGTTATGAAGCCAATTGGCACGTGAGGTTTTAGAGAAAAATTCCAGTCAAAATGGAGATTCTGACAGTCGATAGCTTGCTCAGCCTCTGGACCACGTGATTTCTCACAATCCCCCACATCACGAGCTGCCTATGTGAATCATTACCCGGCAATTCCCATCACACTTATCTAACGGTCAATATTGGGCCCCTCAAAATTATTATAATTATTATTATTTATTAATACGCTTTGCTTGAGGTCGAGAAATGTTATTTATACCTACAAGGTATACAAGTATACTCTTTTGTGTATTTAAATTTTATATATTTTGTATGTACAAATGGTATTTTTATTTGGTGCAATTTTTCTAAGAGCATCCACATTGTTGGTACTAAAATAGATTGTTAGTGGACTTGTTAGTTAGTAACTAAAAAAATAATCTACATTGATTGTGTTAAATTAATTGCTAAAAGCATTTATTTTAACAAGTTATTAGTTTTGATGTTAAAATTAACAATACACTTAACACTTTATGTGATGTTATTATCTTTTTATTTTAATTAAATTGGGATTAACCTACTCTTTAACTATTAAGTTAATGATTAAAGTGATACTCTTATTTAGAATCACCGTTTGTGACACAAATTAATAGTAAAATTTAACTTGCTTAGATGTCATTTAACAATCACTAAAAATTTTACTTTTTCCTTATTTAGATAGTTAATTTTTAAACTACCAATGTGAATACTCTAGGAAGATAGATCATGCTCTATTTTTAGAGTCTGATCGCTCACGTAGTCTGATCGCTCACGTGATATAAATAGCAGCCCACATCTATTTTTATCACGTGAGCGATCAGACTCTATTTTTAAAGTTTGATCTATCTTCTTGTAAATTTTCCCCATATTAGCATAAATTCAGTCATCTAGTTAATAGAAATTGATTTACCCTTTTTAAGACGTCAACAAAAGGATTTTGTTCAGATCCTGTGTTATGGCTTTATAAAGTCTAGAAGAAAAATAGGCATACAGACCGTCAATTACTTAAATACGTTCGTATCGTCAAAAAATCCAAGTAGATTGACGAAAGAAGAACTCAGCCAAAGCCAGTCTTGTGTTCAGTTCTAAGGATTTCTTTCTACTGTCCGTGTTACCGCTTGACCTGCAAAAAGCTGGTAACCAGAGTGAATTTTTCCCCCTAGAAGACATGGAAGACGTTTACTAAAAATCTAAAGGAATCACATTCCAAAAGAAATCGATTTCTAGA
>CAVNYN010249909.1:0-35612 GCA_963692815.1 Nyctanthes arbor-tristis
CTGTCCCCCCCCCCCCCCCAAAAAAAAAAAAATATATATATATAGAATAATAATAATAAAAATAAAATCCACATGCTTTATATCTCTGTATCATGACTTTGTAACCCAAACCTAGTCACTCTTCCCGTGCAAAGTTCTCTCATTTTATCATTTGTTTGTGACCCAATTGAACCATACTCCTTTTTTTTTTTTTTTTAAATTTTGGGAAGCCCATTGTTGTGTAACCATAGCCAAACCAAACCTGAACCGAATAGTTTGGTTCTAATCTACAAAAATAACCTTTTCTTTTTCCGAAGAATCTATTGGTTTTTGGTTAGTTTTGGTTGGTTTGGTTCTCCTACAACCATAAACAAACCAAATTACGCCATGGCCTTATGCACATGAATTAATTCGAAGTGTTAGCTATGAACCCATCTGATTTAAGCCAGTGGTATTAGCATCTCTATCCTTCTAAGATAATATACTGACATTTGGACTTAATTTTGGCATGGCGAAGAAAATGTGTTGAGAATTCTTGGATTATGTATTACACAACTCCTGAATTAACTCCATATTGCTTCTCATGCATGGCCACATTTCTAGACAAGTAAACAAGGGCATGAACTGAATGTAATGGTGTACAAATAATAAATATGATGGTAATGTCAAAGAAGGAAGTGATATGATTGGTAAATCGTCAAGTTGCTTGTAGCTTCTATATTTTGCGTTGTTAATCTTCCGTGGCATCTTTGTTTTGTGTGATGTATCATATCATAACCGGGGATTTATTACAGGTTGATTCTGTATCATGCTATTGTAAGGTTGACTCAGGCCTAAAAACCGTTGCCGGAGCAAGCAGATTTGTCCCAGGATCAAAACTATGTATCCAACCTGATATTATTCCCCGAGCACACAAAACAAAAAGTTCACACAGGGAGAGGAGAGTGCAGCCACCTCTCCTGCCTGGGCTTCCTGATGATCTTGCAATTGCTTGTCTAGTCCGAGTCCCTCGTGCTGAACATAATAAGCTTCGTCTAGTTTGCAGGAGATGGTACAACCTACTGTCCAGAAACTTCTTTTACTCTCTCCGAAAAAGTCTTGGTATGGCTGAAGAGTGGCTTTACGTTATAAAAAGAGATCGTGATGGACGGATTTCATGGCATGCCTTTGATCCTGTCTACCAGTTGTGGCAGCCACTTCCGCCTGTTCCTCTGGAGTACAGCTCGTCTGTTGGATTTGGTTGCGCTGTCCTGAGTGGTTGCCACCTATACTTATTTGGAGGAAAAGATCCATTGAGGGGATCAATGAAGCGGGTGATCTTTTACAACGCCCGAACAAACAAATGGCACAGGGCACCAGACATGCTTCGTAAGAGACATTTCTCTGGTTCTTGTGTTATTAATAACTGTCTTTATGTAGCTGGAGGAGAATGTGATGGGATCCACGGGACTCTTCGTTCAGCTGAAGTATATGATCCCAACAGAAATCGCTGGAGTTTCGTAGCGGACATGGGTATGGCTATGGTGCCATTTATTGGCGTAGTGCACAATGGAAAGTGGTACTTAAAAGGACTTGGAGCTCACCGGGAGGTGTTAAGCGAAGCCTATATTCCAGAAACCAATACGTGGACTCCTACCAATGATGGAATGGTGACTGGGTGGCGCAACCCAAGCATCTCTTTTAACGGAAAGCTCTTTGCTCTCGACTGCCGGGACGGGTGTAAACTCCAAGTATTCGATGAAGCAACAAAATCATGGAATAGATTTATTGATAGCAAGCATCACCTTGGCAACTCGGGTGCTCTGGAGGCTGCTGCTCTCATGCCACTTAACGGTAAGCTCTGTATCATACGGAACAATATGAGCATCAGCATGGTTAATGTCACAAACCCGGATAAACAAGTGGAGAATTGGGAAAATATTTCTGGTAAACAGCATGTTAGGAATCTTTTCACAAATTTATGGTCGAGCATTGCCGGCCGAAGTGGACTGAAGAGTCACATTGTTCACTGTCAGGTGGTTCTAGCATGAGATAAAAGTAAGCTAAGTACAGAACAACATTTTCTTCGTCGCTGATTGTTTTCTGATGCTTGATTTTTGTCCGATGATAAATTAGAAAAACTTGTACATGATTTTTAGTTCTTATCTTAGCTCGATAGCTTCTTTTGCGATATCAGTATGTAATAATTCTAGGGATTCCTTGTGATATAATTCCCTATTCATACTTGATAAATTTAATGGATCAAAACTTATGTTTCCAAATACCACTCTCGCACTTACTAGTTTTCCATGATACGCTGGGTGTGATATCAGACCAGGGAAATGCCTAAACATCCCATTATTGTGCATTATGAAAACCAATGCAAATTAGGTTCTTGCATCTTTTTTCTTTTTCCTTGAGAGCACTATTAGTGTTGGAGGTAAAACCTAAATGAGGGGCCAAATTCAATAAAATATTATTTTCCCCTCACTCCAACTACCTTTCTAATCCAATAAAATACAGTTACGTGTATAATTCATATTTTCTCCCTACTTTTCCCCCTATACATTATTTGGAAATAAGTTTTTTTCCCCCTGATTTTTTCCCTTTAGCTTTTTTCCCCTTAGCTTTTTTCCCCCAATATTAATCTTACTCTAACAAATGGTTAACTATGTGAATGTGATATCAGAGTAGCTAGGCTAATGTATGAACATCTATATCTATACTATATATATCTAAAAAGAGAATACAGGACATAAACATTTTTTGATGACTTTTCCCTCATTAATTTATTAGGAATGTCTTTAATATGGTTCGGCTATAGACACAGATCAGGCTCTGAATTTGGAGCCCAATCTATTTCTATAGAAAATTCGGTCACCAACATGGAATTGGATGGATTTCAGAATTTCAAACAATTTCACATGTCCTCACTTTAGGGGTGTCCACAACTTTGAATTTGATGGATTTTAGAATTCCTAACAATTCTAGGTATCTTCAAATTAGAATTTCATGGATCTTATAGAAATCCGGTGTCCTCAATCTAAAATTTGATAGATTCAACAAAAATCTGGTATCCTCAATTTCTTACGGATTTTGATGGATTTTATTAATGACGGAATTCTAGAGATTTTCATGGATTTTGAGGTTAAAAATATACTTACAATATCCTTATCAAATTTCCGACCTCTTGCCCTCATATCATTATGGATTTCATAAGACTTTTTTGTGGACAACATTTCATCAAAATCTTTTAAACCTTTGTCAATAAAAATTTATAATCATAAATTCAAATCTATTTTTTCTCTTATCACCCATTTTTTCTTATTACTCTATCATATTTAACTTGTACAAAATTAATGGTCAATATCTAAAATGTTATATTCTATATCATGATAACACACAATTTTACTCTAATTTTTGGAAAAATCATATTATATTTAACTGTCAACAGACATGATGAGAAATTATCATGTTATTAATAAGTTCAAAACAATTTCGTAAATTTTACTAAAATCATGACAACAAAACTTGCACTTTTTCCTGGTCACTAATTTTGTTGGAAATAGTATCATTATTTAATTTGTGTAAAATGAATGCCCAAATCTCCGAAATAAGGTACTATATGATATTAGTGAGTTGTAAAATAATTTTATGAATTTCTATTAGTATAGGAGAATATAAACTTATTTTATTATTATCTTTATATATATATATTTTTTTTTTTTTTTTGGGGGATACATTGGGCAAATGGGGGGCATGAAATTCAGGGAGGAGCAAATGTATTTTTTTTATTACTTTTTTAGGTTAAAAATTAAAAAAATTCAAGATGCGTAACAAAAAGTTAAAAAATTCAATGAAATCATTAAAGCATAAAAAAGTCCATGGAAATTTGAAATTGAAGATACACCCAATTCCACGAGTTAAATATACATTTTGTCACTCAATTTACTTTTTTATTCTTAAATCATCACTGGTCTTTATCTTGTTAGCCGTTACTCATTGACCTTATAAATGTATTATCTATTCTTCACAAAACTTATAAAACTGTTTCTAATCCATCACTAAGATGGATTTCGTTAGTCACATTTAACGAAGGAGATAACTTCGCTTAACGGCAAAATAACGTGGCTTAACAACTCCGTCACCTGGCAAATGAAACAATTTTATGGTCATTGAACTACTAAAAGTGTTACTGGTTGGTCATTAAACTTACCTTGAAGTTACTAATCCATCATTAAACTTTAACGTGTTACTGGTTGGTTACTAAATTTGAATTTAAGTTGTTAAACCATCATTGAACTTTGACGTGTTATCTGTTAGTAACTGGATTTATAAAATTATATCACTGTATAACGTGCTGTTCATTTTCCAAGCTGATATGAATATTTTTTTTCTTTTTTAGAATATTATTGTCTATTTTATATATTAGCCACATCTCAGAACATCTCCGAATACTATTTTGAGATAGATTGTAATTTCTATGCAGGGTTATGCTGGCTAAGTAATAAATTTTGAATGTATTATCTTCCTAGGACTTTTTGTGCATTGTCGTATAAGCAGTTGTCAAAAATTATTACTTAGCTCAGTATATAAAATTACGATTTGTCTCAAAATGGTACTCGAGACGTTGTGAGATGTGGTTAATATGAAAAATAGACAATAAATTTGTAAAAAGGAAAAAATATAAATATCAATTTGGAAAACGAACGACACGTTATATATTGATATCGTTTTGTAAATTCAGTTATTGACGGATAACATGTCAAAGTTCAATTATTGTTTAGTAACTTAAAAGCAAGTTTAATGACTAACCAGTAGTATGTAAAAGTTTAATGATAGATTAGTACCTTAAAGGTAAATTTAGTGACCAACCAGTAACATCTTAAATAGTTCAATAACTATAAAAGTATTTCACTTGCCATTGTTAAGCCACGTCACTTTGTTGTTAAGGCACGTCATCTCCTCCGTTAAATATAACTTAAGGCATCGATCTTAGTGATGGATAAGAAACACTTCTATAAATTTAGTGATAGAGAGGAAGTAACACATTTGTAAGTTTAGTAAGCAATGGGTAACAAGTTAAAGATCAATGATGATTTAGAAACAAAAAGAAAAGTTGAGTGACCAAATGTGCATTAACTCTCCAATTCCACTAAAGAATCCATTGAAAACCATGTTGTAGAATTTCATTAGAATATAACGAATTCTGTAGAGTTCTATTAAAATACATGAAAATCCATGTATTTTAAAAAATCCATTGAATTCCTTGCTAGGGACAGCCCCTTTAGAATTCATTGGATTCTACAAAAATTGGGGATCCCTAATTTCTTATAGATTTTGTTAGAATTTTTTTAATGGTGAAATTCTATGAATTTCTATAGATTTTAACCTTATAAATGCACTTTCAACTTTCTCTCCAAAATCCGACCTCCTATGAATTTCTATAGATTTTAACCGTATAAATGCACTTTCAACTTTCTCTCCAAAATCTGACCTCCTACCCTCATATTCCCATGGATTTCATGATTTTTTAAGGTACTATTTGATTGCAAGTATAAAAAATATATGGAAAAAAATAAATTCTAGGTAATTGAATTCCCTAGAATTAATTTTCTTAGGAAATGTCAATTACACGTATTTGATTAACTAAATTTTCCACCTAGAAATAATAGTTATTTTCTATTTTTTAGTATTTGATAGCTATTATTTTCCATGAAAACAGTTTTTTTGTAGCATTTGAAATGCAATTTATTTATGTTTTTTAAATTAAAAAGCCCAATATTAGAAAATACATGGATTTCTAATTCCCTTAAAAACAAAAAACATAGGCCCTCCCAAGGAAAATATTTTCCTTGTTTTCAAGAAAAATATGATTACATGACCAAAAATGCGAAAATGTTTTCTAGGGCAAAAAAACCAATCAAAAGCTGCTAAAGTGGGAATTGATGTAGAAAATTGACATTTTTCAGAGAAAATTCTTGCAATTAAACACACCCTATATCTAAATAATCCCAGAAAATTTTAATTATAAATTAGAGAAATATTTTTTTTCTTATCACTCTAATTTTTAGAACATTGTCATTATATCACATTCAACTTGTATAAAAAATAAATTGTCAATGTCTTGAAATAATATATTATCATGGTAACACATAGTTTATAGACATATTTTATAATATATATCACTTTAGAGCAAGTTTAATGTCAGGAAATTGAGTTTTTCCCCCAACAAAACCAATTAATGTATGGGGGAAGGGGGAAAGTAAAAGAGGTGCTGAATTTAGCCCCTTTTTTTTTACCTCCCCCTCCACTTTTCTTCCTAAAATATATAAAAAAATAATATTTTGTAAAAAATTGAATATCAACTGTATGACAAAAAAATAATGACAAAATAATTTATAAAAAAGTTTTAAAAAATAAACAAAATTCTTTACTATGTTTTCCCCATAGTTTTTTCCTACACATTATTTGAAAATAAGTTTTTTTACCTGGTTTTTTCCCCTTAGCTTTTTTTCCTCACATTAAACTTGCTCTTATATAAATTTTTTTTTTCAAAGAAATGAAATTAGCACAAGTCAAGCATGTCTTGACAAATTGACAAACTAATGAACTAAGAAATACAATGAGTGCAAGAGCCACAGATAGACTGGGCAAGAGAATGTGAAGCAATAGAAAAACATTTATTCTTATCATCCTAGTTTTTTTTTTTTTTTTTTTTTGGCCTTTTTTCCTACACTGTTTAGAGAATTGTCATGCGTGAGACGAGAAATTATTTTTTTCCTTCATTGCTTTTATTTTTGAAAAATCTTATCAACCTATACAGTAGAATGTTCATGAATGAGACAAGTGATGATTATGAAAATATGATATTAATAAGTTCAAAATAATTTCTCAAGTAAATTAACACGACGATACTAGTAAATTCTTCATTCTTCAATGGTTTCATAAATGATTATCCGGACAAAAAGTAAAAGCAGATTATGTAATTTTCTTCTGTTAGTTCGTATTTTTTTTTTTTTGGGTACCAAAATTTATCGTACGACTATAGTAAAAAATTTCATTTGATCAAATAATAATAATAAATAATCTTATTTTATCTTATCATCTATATATATATATATATAGGTCATATACAAGTTTTCCCACCAAAACCGTTATCCTACTTTTATATAATTCTTTTATTTTATAATTAATAATAGTAATAATAGTTATCCATTAGTGTTATTCATTACTTATATTTTGCTATTATTTTATTTTAAATAAAATATAATATGCTATTTGTTATACATTAGTGATTGCTATATCTATTCTATTAGTTTTTAAGCTATTTTCAAAGATTCAGTATTTCCTCAAAATTCTAATATTTAAAGGACAAATTTAAGTCTTTGGTTATTGAGACTTCCTTCTCATTTCGTCAAGTACCTACTCGTAAGATTGAGAGTATAATAATAAAGTAAAATTAAATCAATTTCAAAATTTTTACTTAAATTCAATACTATGCGTCATAGGGCTATATGTTTAGTATATTACCTCATTTATTATTTTTTTTTTCTAGGAATCTATATATTGGTAAAAATTTAAATTGAGTCGATACAATAGTAATAATATTTGATAATGATGATTTAGAACAAAATAAAAAAACTTTTAATTATTTTCAGAATGGAATTAAAAATTAATGTTTTGAGTAAATTATTTAGAATTTATCCTTTATTATAATATTGCTTTCTTTGAGTCTTTTTGTGATAAGAATGTATGTACTTTAGATTTTTCAGAATAGATTTTGTGAATTGTGATTTCTTTAGAGAATGTATGAACTGTAGAGGAAATGTGAAAAATAATTTTTCTACAAATATGTGATAGAGAATGAATTTAGAAAAGAATCTATTCTGATAAATAAATATTTTCTACACTCTAAATGTGTTCTTGGATTTCTTGTACTAGTACTTATTGAATAAGAATGTGAGTGTAAAGTAATTCTTAAGTTATATAAATTTCGTATGCTCTCTTTTTTATGATTTATTGTTTTCATACTCCACATGAAATTAATTTTGTATTAAAAAAATCCTTATCTTCATTTTCGTTAGTTAATAGTATTGTTCTGTGAATGTACAAGTTAATTAGTTTTGTGTTAGGTGAAAAGATTGTATGCTCTCTTTTCTATGATTTATTGTTTCCATACTTCACATGAAATTAATTTTGTATTAAAAAAATCCTCATCTTCATTTTCGTTAGTTAATAGTATTGTTCTATGAATGTACAATTTAATTAGTTTTGTGTTAGGTGAAAAGATTATACATTCCAATTTGATTTTATTTATGTATACTAACAACATGTGTATATGATGAGTAAGTAGTATATATTAAAATTGTGATTATTTAGTTTTTTCAAATTAGCATGTATCTTCTCTTTTTTCTTTTTTTTCTTTTTCTTTTTTTTGTGTTCTAAGGTTTAAAACTAATAGTAACAACAACAACAACAACAATAACACCGCAGCCACCACCACTGCCGCCACAGCCACCAAAAACAATAACAACAATAAGAAGAACAAACACCATTGATAATATTTGAAAGTATAAGAAATTAAATTTATTAATAAATTACATGTTGAGGATCTTTTAATTCAATTGCACAAAAAATCTCTTCAAACCTACTAAATTATGTGACATAGAATTTCTTAGAATTTACAGGATTTCGTGGGATTTTATTAAATTCCATGAAACCAATGATAATCTATAAATCCTTAAAAATCCAAGCACTAACAAATTTCAAGCTGAAGACATCCCTCATTTAATTTCATATTTCATACTTGCCCTGGTTATTAATTATTGTTTTAATTTTATTTTATATTTATTATTTTAAATATCGAAATTGGAATTGAAAGTATCGGTCCGGCTAAGGAGCCTTATCTATCTTCTAATAAGGAGACTTACCGCTTACATGAAGTAAATCTAACAAAAGTGGCCTCCTTTTGTTAGATTTCTAATAAGGAGCCTTACCGCTGGGGGGTCGCTTTTATCAGATTTCTTCCACGTAAGCGATCTATATCCTTATTAGGAGTCTTATCTATCTCTTTGGTAAATTTCCTGAAAGTATTGATATATGATTCTATTGGATTTTATTACTTATAACCGATGCAATTAATTCTTTCATATTGTGAAGAAAGAAATGGCACCCATTAAACGGTAAATGAGTAAGAATAATGTTATGTAGCACCAGTAGTTGTTAACACCAGTCTAGGTGATATCTAATGTGGCATTAACGATAAGCGAAATTAAATAAATAAATAAATAACCCACTTAATCCAACTTATCATTTAATGTCACATTGATATGGTGTCAAACACTAGTAGTGCTAAATATCATTACTCAATAGGTAAATGTTACCCATAGTAGTATACTCCCTTTGTCCATTAAAATAGTCTTGTAGTTATTCTGATATAGATTAAGAAACAATAGTTAATATAGTTGAAATATTAAATTTTATCTTATTTTTCCATATATACCTTAATGTCTCGTTAATTGTTTAAAATACTTTCAATGGATAGATAGTTGAATAATAACAATAATTAATTCTAAGGGCATATATGAAAATGAAATATTAAATACATGTTTAATATATTAAATAGACTATCTTTTTGAGACGAACAGAAATGAAATAATAGATTATATTTTAGGGGCGAAGGAAGTGTCATTTTTGGTTTGTCTGCGGATTATTAGTGAAACTTCCTTAAACTGCCAAATTGATTATCCTATAAATGCCATTTTCCCCTTTGACAAATCATTAATTAATAATATGAATGAATATTATATTTCCAATATTTTGTCCATGTGAATTAAATTACTCTCTTCATTCCAAATATATAGTCCACCCTATTTATTCACATGGATTAAGAATAATATTTAAAATATACATTTTACAATCTGTATTTCTAATTTACCCATATTTAATGAGTAAAATTTAAGATTGATAGTTTTAATTACTATATGAGGGTAAACTAGTAAAATAATGCCAAAAAAATCTTTAATAAAGAATGATGACAATATATTTATGACATTCGAAAAAGGAATTGTGGACTATATATTGAGGAATTAAAGAGTAATTTAATTCACACTAATGTTCATTCATATTATTGAGTGATTAAATGTATATTTAACTCGAAGAATAAATGGTTAATTAAATAATTAATTATTAATTAATGACCTGTGAACGGAAAAATAAATGCCATTTTCCTCTTTGATAGATTTGGATAATCAATTTATACGATAATCAATTTGGCAATTTAAGGAAGTTTGACTAACAATCCCGTCGATATTTTAATTATCATGTGCCCTTGTTATTAAGGCAATTTATATAGATTTCATATTTGCCCTTGTTATTAATTATCATTTTAATTTTATTTTACATTTTTTTATTTTAAATATTGAATTTGAAACTAAAAGTATTGAGATATGATTAAATTGGATTTTATTACTCATTACCCACACAATTAATTCATTCATATGGTGAAGAAAGAATCGGCACCCATTAAACGGCAAATAGGAAAATGTTACCCATTGTAATAATAATTACTCCCTCTATCCCAAATATATAGTTCACCCTACTTTTTTTACGTAGATTAATAATTGTATTAGAAACATACATTTTGCAGTATATGTTTTTAATTTACCCTTATTTAATGAGTAGAATTAAAAACTGATAATTTTAATTAAGTATTACATGATGGTAAATTAGTAAAATAATACAAATTAAACTTTTTAATAAAGCACGATGACTATATATTTGGAGCATCTGAATAGGGAATAGTTGACTATATATTTAGGATAGATAGAGTAATTTAATTCACATTGACAAATATTGGAAATATATAATGTTCATTCATATTATTAATTAATGATTTGTGAAAGAGGAAAATGACATTTAATATTATTTTCTTTTTTTGAAGAACGGAAAAAGGCATTTATAGGATAATCAATTTGGCAATTTGAGAATGTTTGACCAACAATCCTGTAGATAAACCAAAAATGTGTATGTGTGTGTATATATATATCTAATACCAGTACAAGGACCAAGAACCAAAAGTCCACTCCATTGCTTTCTTCCTTTGATTCCCAAACATATATCAACAAGCTATGTCTTCAAGTCTACTCTCTGGTGCCTTCAGAGCCTCCGATCAATCTCATAAGTTGTTGGACTTAAACTCTGTAAAGGAACTACCGGACTCGCATGAATGGACATCGATCCTCGATGAGCACCCCTTTGTCGACGGGTGTAACGCTGAATCTGTCCCCGTCATCGATCTAAATAACAAGAATGCCATGAAACTTATAGGTCATGCATGCGCAACGTGGGGTGTTTTCCAAGTGGTTAACCATAATATTCCCAAGAAGTTGTTTGAAGATGTTGAATGGGCAGGAAAGAAGCTATTTTCTCTTCCCATGGAGCAAAAACTTAAAGCCGCCCGTTCCTCAGACAGCATTGCCGGCTACGGCGCGGTCCCAATTTCTTACATGTTCCCCAAACAAATATGGTCTGAAGGATTCACTATCGTCGGTTCGCCCGTAGATCATGCGCATCAACTTTGGCCCCAAGACTTTCAAAACTTTTGGTATGTATATATATACTTCTCACAGAAATATGATCTAAAACCAAACGGTTAGTTCAAACCAAATGATTATGTTCTTACTTCATATTCAATACTATATCTCTGACAATTTGCATTATTTTTACTTGTTTAGTGATACAATTGAAGAGTACCAAAACGAGATGAAAACACTAGCAGGAAAGCTGATGTGGCTCATGCTTGGATCATTAGGCATAACAAAGGAAGATGTAAAATGGGCTGATGAAAATGTAGAGGGCGGATGTGCAGCTGCACTACAATTGAACTCTTATCCGGTCTGTCCGGACCCTGACCGCGCCATGGGGCTCGGCCCCCATACGGATTCGACGATTCTCACCATTCTCCACCAAAACAATGCGAGTGGTCTTCAAGTGCTCCGGGATGGGTGCGGGTGGGTCACCGTGCCTCCGCTTCCCGGAGGAGCGTTAGTGATTCTCGGAGGCGACCTTTTACAAATATTATCGAATGGATTGTACACAAATGTTCGACATCGAGCAGTGGTGAACCGGTCCCAACATCGTATGTCAATAGTCTATCTTTATGGGCCACCATCGAGCGTCAAAATCTCTCCACTCCCTAAATTGGTAGACAATTTTCATCCTCCACTCTATCGGCCAATAACTTGGAGCGAGTATCTTCGCTCCAAAGCGAAGCACTTCGATAAGGCACTCACGTTGGTACGGCTTGTGGATAAAAACGATCACAATCGCGTGAAAGTTGGTTAGACAGCATTCCAACGACAATTAAATTAATTTCAACCTTTTTTTTCCTTTAATCGGCAAAGAGTTGTGTGTACACATCTTTGTCATGAAATAAGAATATGATGGTTCATTTTTGTTTCCTTCAACATTAAACAATTCCGTTTTCTCATCACAATTGGAGGTGGTAAACAAGACGATCCCACGAGGTTTTTCAAAGTAGCCTAAAAAATTAGGCACCAAAACTATGGGGGACCTATTGTCCCAAAACCACAACAAAATCTTCCTAAAACGATGGAATTGTGCCTCCAATCGAGCAATGTCCTGGAGGAGATGACGTGCCTCGTCACGCTCGCCGCCAAGGTGCTGCAGTTGTGGAGGCCTCGCATCTCCACTACCCATACACTAGGTTAGAAACGAGCAAATGAGGAAATTTGAGTGTGAAACAAGAAAATGAGCATATATATATACACACATATATATAGAGGAGAAAAAGTGAACAAGAAGTGAAGAAGTACACTTTAGTAATATACTCGATCACAAGTGTAACACAAAACTCTATGTCATGAAATTTGTATGTATTTACACCATTTTACAATCTTTAGTTCATTAAGATTTTAAGAACATGAGATCAAATATTTAAGAAAAAATATAGTTAAAATTTTAGGCGTCTAAATATACAAGAAACAACGGCTAAAGATGTTAATGTTAATAAAAACAGTGTGTTTAATAATAAGAGCAATATAGAGATAAATATAAGGATTCCCCAACCTTTGTAAAAAGTAACAATTTCATCGCAACTTTTATTTCAAGCATGTAAGTCCCCAACCTTTTAAAAATTGCACAAAAGGTCCTTATGGGCAATTCTATCCATTTTCACATTTCTATGCTTACAAAATGACCATTTTTCCTTGTTGTATGAAATAAAAGAAAATTAGTACAAAAACCGACAAGATTTGAACAAAAGAATGAAAAAAATATGTTACATTCTTTGATTAATTACTTTTAACTCCCACCAAGTACCACCATCATTTCCCTCGCCATATTTTTGGGAGTAATGAAGGACGAATCATCCATTTAAGTTGTCTTTAGTAATAATGAAAAGGGAATTTGCCTCATATTTTTAGCTAGAGTAATGATAAACTTTTATATTAGTTCACTAATTTGTTTACTGGTTATGTATTAGCAAGAAGGGTAAAACTGTCAATTAAGGCATTTAAATAATTTGAACTTTAGATATTTTAGGGTTGAAATTGTAAATCGATGAACTAACTGGTAAATCAATGGGGAAATGTAGCATTACTCTTTTAACTATACGTAGAAGCAAAAATTTATAACAAGAGGGGCTGTAGCGGAAATAAAAGAGGTCTTCTCTTTTTTTACCAATAATTCAAACATTCAATTTTTTCACAAGAAAAATGCATGCATTTTTACTTGTTCTAATTTTTACGACTTGAATATCAATTACATCTCAATTATTATTGCTTATCTAGGTTTAAATTTCAGAGAGTTCACTGCCTAAAGTGACTATAACATTAGTGGCTGTGGTGTTACGTAAGTGAATGGAAAAGATAATATATTAATTAATGTGTACGTATAGCCTGTATTAAGTGTATGAATAGTAAAACGATAAACAGATAAATAAGTATAAGTGTGTGAAAGAGAAAGCGGTAGAGAGATCATAATAAATTTTTAAAATTTGTGTTTTTATTTTTTAAGTTTAAATAAAGGTAAAATGGTCTTTATAGAAAAATTTAACAATGAAATTTGATAAAAATAGTATATAGGGACATTTTGTACATATTTTTAAAAGGTTGGAGACCTAGATGCTTGAAAAAAGGATGAAATTATTGCTCTTTGCAAAAGTTGGGGACCTTTTTTGAAATTTATTCTATATATTTTTAATGAGAAACTAATCTGCGGTACAACTATACCTCATTTTTCCCTCTAAAAGTACTTTTTTGGGGGATAATGTAGAAATTTTACATCCTTCAATCATCCATATGATTTATCTTATTACCCCTCCCCCCTTCAATTTTTTTAGAAAAAATCCAATAATACTTATCTAGATTAATTTTTTCCTCTTTCCGTATCTGATTGTCTTTTCTCTTTATCAAAATTTCTCTCTTTTTTTTATTCGATGACTTCTTATTTTGAGAATTAAGGTTCTGCTCGTTTTAGTTTTGTTTCAATCTTTTCAATTCTCCCTCTTATCTTCATCTGAAATA
Organism: Nyctanthes arbor-tristis; assembly: GCA_963692815.1. Classification (NCBI taxonomy): domain Eukaryota; kingdom Viridiplantae; phylum Streptophyta; class Magnoliopsida; order Lamiales; family Oleaceae; genus Nyctanthes; species Nyctanthes arbor-tristis. Next base: position 14,508 of record CAVNYN010249909.1, read on the forward strand.
TAATATTTGACCTTCTCTCATTTATCTCTGCAGACTACTTACATATGCTTTTAATTCAAGTCGTTATCATGTTACTGCTTTTATGTTTTCGTATGTAATAAATTGTGGTAATAGATTTTTCCCATTATTGTATATATGTACGAAGAATTATACGAAAGAATGTACGAGGTCTTTTAAACGATTTTAAACTTAACGATTACTAAATTCAATGATTTTATTGATTTAATTAATGTATACCTATATTTTTATATTTTTTACGGAGTGCAAATATTACATATTTATTATTCAACTACTTAATAATATATTTTAATAAGTTTTTTTTACCCGTGCAATGCATGAGTGGTTTAACTAGTTATTATATATCATAACTAGCTAATCAACCCATGCATTGCACGTGAAACAGATATATATCTCTAAAACAAATTAAAGTAAATAATTAATTAAACGATAAAAAATAAAAGTGATATATATTAATTGACCAAATCACTCAAATTAAAAATTAGTTAAAAGAAAAATATGTATAACTGTTTCCAAAATTGATATTCTATGTTAATTGATTGATAACTAGTAAATATATATGTGTAATATATATAGTTGCTTGTATACTTACCCGATTAAGCGGTTTGAAGGTTGCTCTAATTATTCAACTATAAAAGGAAAGATAATTATGAATTTGATTGTTGCACTTGTCCAATTAAACACAAGGAAAAAGATAATTAAGAATTTGATTGATATACTTACTTAGTTAATCGAAATCTAAAGCATCTCTAAATGCTAAAAGTTCCGCCTCGATAATTAGAAAGTGATTAAAAATTACTATGCAAAATTAAAAGATGTAATAAATAAAATTCTGAAAATTTCAAAAAAAAATTAAGATGAGTAGTTAAATAAATTATTAAAATTTACTATGCAAAAGTAATAAATTAACCCACGATTTAATCAGTATTATCTGATTATTATTAGTATGAATGAAAATAAAAATAGAGATCGGAAGAGCGTAAATGATATAACAACTTGACATCATCATGACATCAGATTCTTAATTCCATTAGGATGCCAGTTGTAGGCCAGAAAAGTTAACATATCGCTCAGTTAGTATTATAAATATATATGTAGATATATAAATTATTATTACTAAGGTGAATGAAAATAAAAATAGAAAATAAATGAGACATCAGTTAGACAGTATCATGACATCATATTTTTAATTCCATTAGGATGTCAGTATTAAGTGAGAAAAATTAACCTATTACTTAGTTAATATTATAAATATATAGATTATTATTAGAGTAAACGAGCAGAAAAATAAATGAGACATGAGTTTGACATCGTTATGACATCATATTCTTAATTCCATTGGGATGTCAGTTTTATGTGAGAAAAATTAACTTACCACTTAATTAGTATTATAAATATATATTATTATTATGGTGAACGAAAATAAAAATAGAAAAATAAATAAGACATCAGTTTGACATTATCATTACATCAGATTCTTAATTCTATTAAGATGCCAGTTTTAGGTAGAAAAAATTAACCTGTCATTTAATTAGTATTATAAATATATAAAAAATAAATGAGACATCAGCTAGAGATATCATGACATCAGATTCTTAATTCTATTAAGATGCTAGTTTTAGGCGGAAAAAATTAACCTATTACTTAGTTAGTATTATAAATATATAGATTATTATTAGAGCGAATGAACATAAAAATAAATGAGACATGAGCTTTACGTCATTACAACATCAAATTCTTAATTCCATTAGTATATCAATTTTAGTTGAGAAAAATTAACCTATCACTTAGTTGGTATTATAAATATATAGATTATTATTAGGGTGAATGGAAATAAAAATAGAAAATAAATGAGACATCGGCCTAATATAATCATGATATTAGATTCTTAATTCTATTAAAATACCAGTTTTAAACGGGAAAAATTAACCTATTACTTAATTAGTATTATAAATATATATAGTTTAACGAATAAAACATCTCAAGAACGAAAAATGAAATATCGGGCGGGATAATGAAAAATTAAGTACAAATTTCCCTGAAAAAGAAAAAGAAGGGCTCAAAATGTTCAAATTTGATAACTTGGTCCTCATTGGTCCATTTCAAAGGACACGGATCAAGACCCAAACAATCCAACACCGTCGATAATAAAACATCCAACGGTATTCATCCCTCCTTTCTCTAACCCAAAATCCAGCGGCACCACTATATATAACCAAACTCCGTTCAGCCACTAGCCACTCCCGATTTGATCGCCCGATTTCTTTTCTGATTACGCATTCTTGCCCCCACATTAGTATTTGGATACTCTTATTTGCTGAAATTTGACCCTGTTTTTATGGAGACTGCTACAAAAGTGAAAAAGGGTGCTGGGGGTAGGAAGGGCGGTGGTCCAAAGAAGAAGCCGGTCTCCCGCTCCATCAAAGCCGGCCTGCAATTCCCCGTTGGTAGAATTGGGCGTTACTTGAAGAAGGGTCGTTATGCTCAGCGGGTTGGAACTGGAGCTCCGGTTTACATGGCTGCTGTTCTTGAATATCTAGCTGCTGAGGTAAAATTTCTCTGCCAATACTTGTATTTACGGTTTTCAATTCATTTTAAAGATTTTACGAACTGAGTTTTTCTTTTTGTTGCTGAAATCATTGAATTTTTGCCTTAATAGTTTTACATTTGTCTTGAGGTTGGATTGACATTAGGGCTTGTGGTAAGTCTAGGTCAATTTTTTAAGAATTGAATTGTATTGAGATCTATACAAAAAGTGATATTGTTCTTTTGGGGAACATGAATTGAGATTTTGATGGGTGAATTGAATGTGATCCTGAGTTGATTGTCCCAATTGAATCCAGGTTCTGGAGTTGGCTGGAAATGCAGCGCGGGACAACAAGAAGAACAGAATTATCCCAAGGCATGTACTTTTGGCTATTAGGAACGATGAGGAGCTCGGAAAATTGTTGCAAGGTGTCACCATTGCTCACGGTGGAGTGCTTCCCAACATCAACCCCGTACTGTTGCCGAAGAAGACTGGAGGAGACAAGGCTACTAAAGAACCAAAATCCCCCTCCAAGGCTACTAAATCTCCCAAGAAAGCTGCTGCTTCCTAGATTGATGTCAATTTGCTAATTTAGACATTTCCTAATGTATTTAGTTGAGAATGAGTTTTATTATGGTTTTAGAAGAATTGGGTGGAATAGAAATTGAAGATTGTAATATGTAGTTTTGCCGTTAGACCCCTTTTTCTTTGAAACCATGAATGGAAATTGAAATCCCTTGTTTCAGATCTTGAATTTGTGTTCTTTCCCCAGACTCATATAAACTTTCTTTCTATAATTTGATAGAGTATATAGGTTTTTTTTTTTTTTTTTGATTAAAATAGGGTTTACTGCTTAAAAGAGTAAAAGACATGTACTGCTGGGGATATTTAAATTAAACAAACTTGTATAATAATAAATGTATTGAGAATGTTCAAAAACTACGCTTGTGCCTAGCATTGTTTGGTTGTGTTTCTTGCTGTTCTGTCATGCTCTCTCTAACTGAAGAGTTGTTGAAAGTAATTGAATCCCATTTCTATACTTCTATCAAGGTTGAATTTTTACGTGGGACTGATAATTGAGGGGTTGTTGATTCAAATCTACTTCAAGTCTTGAATTGGCTATTGTTTGTATTTTCTTTGCACATTACAAGAGAGTTATAATATCTACCAAGGCAGATGCATTGCCGGGGTATCTGTAGCCTATCCTTTGCATCTCCTTGCTATAGGAGGCTTGCGTTGTGGCACTCTTCAACCAAATTATTCGTCGGAGGTCTTCCTCTTTCTCTCCACACGCACTCTTTCATGTTTCTGTGCACACACTAATGTCATAGCATACTTCTGTTACCTGTTTGATGAAACGTCCCACTTAATATAAAGAAGGTCTTCTATTCTCTGATGCTCTCATTTCTTAAAATATTGAGCTTTTGTACACTAGAACTCTATTTATAGAAAATAATTCACTACTGGCATGTTTTAGTGTCCATTCTTATCTAGTATTAAGTGCTAGGTAATTAGTGACGAGGTATTTTGAATTCTAGGACTTTCATATGATACCAATGAACCGATTCTGAAGGATGCCTTTGAGAAGTATGGAGATGTAACTCGAGGTATGTGGGTAATGAAGTTTGTGTTGTGTTTAGAGATGTGACGTTTACGAAGAAAATGATGCACAGTGTTTTGCAGTAAATCTGGTGTGCGACTGTGTAAGTGGCAAATCAAAAGGATATGGATTTGTGCATTATGTTGAGGAGATGGCGGCGTGCAAAGCCTTGAAGGAAATGGATGGCCAGGTACCGGGGACTAATAATCTCAATAGATGTGGTTTACTTGCCCGACTAGAAAGAGCATGTTCGGATATTTACTTTTCTCTTAATACTATCCATCAGTGGAAACTTTATGATTTCTGAGCCTATCTACTTATCTGCTGTCAAAATTCTTCAGCTTCTGGATGGAAGGAATATCAGAGTCGAATATGCGCGGAGAGGATGAAGAGCTGGATTTCAAATCTGAAGTCACTGGGCTTTTAGAGAGTATGAGACAAGATTGAAGATTGTTTTGCTTTTCATATTCTCTGTCAATATCTTCTCCTGCTGAGCCAAGTTTAACTGATAGGAGTTATAATGAAAGTTGCAAAATTACAATAAAATCTAGAGATTTTGCATTGAATTTCTTGGTATATATCTTTTACTGCTGCCGTTTTATCTTATCTTTAGAGGCCCTCTTGATGGTTTTGTGTGCATCTGCACAACAATCGGCCTCATCATCCAATATTATTGGGAGCTTCCTCTGGCAGCAATGCACAATGTGAACTAGCAATCGGCCTCCTAGACATTGAACTGCAACGTGGAATGAATATCGTGTCAGATGCATAAATTCAAAGTCTGCTGATTTCTTAATGGAAGAAATGATGCGGTCGACTTTAGACCAGTGAGAATGAACCCGATCCAATTCATTGAGGCTGGACTTGAAAATTCAGGCTTACAGATCTCTGTCTTATATTAGGCCTCCCCCTACGAAAAAAAGTTCATGACCACTATGCGTCTACCAGGGGAGATTGGTTTTGGGTAGGGAAGTTTAGAACTAGCATACAAAAAACATTCTTCTTTTCTTTAGTACACGACTTGCCAAACTCTCTTACGCCACTTTCTTGCACATTGCCCTGTTCTACTCGAAAGAGCAGTGGTTATAGTGTTCGATTGCCATTGAATTTATAAATTTAGAATCAATCAATCGAGTTAAATTCTAACAATCTTGTAAATTGTATGTCCCCTTTGATTTTTATGTAACCAATTTTGAAAAATTTAATAATTTTATTACAATTCATTTGATCCCTTTAAACGTATATATAGCAATTGCGCAGCATCTAATAAGAGAGCAAGACTTATTTAGTACTACATATAAATACACCATATGCTTCGAAATAAGTTCTGTAAATATTATCCTTAACAACTTAGAATAAAATAAGCTTGATTTCATTAATTCATTCATGAACAAACCCATCAAATGTAGGCTGGTAACATTGGATTAAGAGTAGAGCATGACTGGTAGGTACTACATATAAATTTACCAATCATCCTTAAAAATTAACTCTTGCAAACATCCTTAACATCTTATAAGAACAAAAAGCATTTTAATTTCATTATTATTCAAACAAGAATTCATGAAGAATCCGAGCAGCAATAAAATATGAATTAAGTGTTTCTGTAGAGAGAAGACTCTCAATCTTCTTGGATTATGCATTTTGAAGGACGGGAGCCATCGTTTCGCAATCCAAAATTGTGTCACCATCCGTCAACAGCAACAATTTCTCCCTGATATAAAAAGTTTAACTGAAACGTATAAGACACAAAATTCAATATTCGAATTATATAATTATTCTTGGACGACTTACAATTTCAAATGAACCCAATTATTTTGGATCTTTGGCTCATCTGCTGCAACATTGATCTGCAAATTTAATAATTATAAGTAGTTGTCGCTTTACTCATAAGTCATAATTCATTCGTAAAAAAGCATGCATGGGGGATACTAACGTATTTCGATCTCCCAAATTTTCATCACAACTGATGCAGAAGATATCAGCCACTCTGTGATCACCAACGTACCGATGGTTAACTGGTTCATCAATTCGAACATTAACACTATGAAAGCACAAATGTAAAATTTAGCGTGTTGAAGACTAAATTTAAATAAATAGATTAGATCGGTAGGGTCTTACACTTCATTGAAGAGGCATAGGGTTGGACCAGGCTCCGGCGGCACATAAAAAACAAAATGAGAAAAGCCATACATATATTGTGCAAGAAATAGTCGAGAATGGTTCAAAAAATACCCGATAATGGATCAAAAATAGTCGATTATAAGCATGCATGCGAACGATTGATAAAAATTTAGAATTTTGCCACGAGGCAGAGGATATTACGGTGTGGAAGCATTCGAAGTTTTGGCCTAATCCGATATGCGTACGACATTGCTTGCACATTTCGACCGGGCAGTCCGAGGTCGGGTCTAAGTCGACCACGTACACCTTCCCCATGTTGGCAATGGCTAGGTAATCTCTGCAACCTTCGTAGAGAAATGAAAACGACGCTCTTCCGATCTCTGAATTTTTGGTGGTTAATTAAATTTGGAAAGTTTAAAAGTTGATAAGTTACCAACTCAAAACTGCAATTTCTGATATGATCATATATGAAGAAGAAGGAATGGTTTGAGTGAAAGGCGTGTCTGTTTATATGTAGGGCGAACTGCCATTTGCTAATAGTCGCATCTGTTCGTTATATTATATATATATATACACACACACACACACACACTGGAATTAATTAGTTGACTAATTGTATTTTTCTTTTACCACCAGTTAACTAATTTTAATTAATTTATAAAATATTTTTCGAAGACTTGTTTGTTTAGTTAATAAATACGCATGTGTATATATGCTAATTGTGGCTAAAGAGATAGTCAAGTAGTAATTTTACACTTACTTGAGCCATTAAACTAGACTTTGACTATTTATTTTTGTCAACTTTCTACTTAATTTTGCTTTTTTTTTGTTTATTTTAAAATTGAACTCGATTTTGAAGCAAATGAAGAAAAAGGAAGAAAAAAAATATCAATTCTACCTACTTTTGGAAATCCTAGAATCAGAATTCCTATATTGAAAACTTAGAAGGAGTAGATGGGATGAAATCAAGAGTTAATGGGCTGAAGTCACAATTTCTAAGTGACCAAAGTTAAAGGGGAAAGGAGTATCAATGGATGCAATGCAATTTTCATTTGGAAAAATTGAAAGGAAAACCAAAAGACTTCCAAATACCTTACACACGCAACTTGGGCCTAGGGCCCAACTAGCATGCAATTATAGAATTAAATTAGGAGGAGGGGACCGTGAAGAAGGAAGCGAGGACGAGGACGACGGAGACGTGCCACAAAGCAGCCGCAAGGAGTCATGCGTGGAGCCGAGTCCAAGAGCCGTCGGGGACGAGGAAAAGTCTAATACGTGTGGTTTGGAGAAGAGAGTGGATTTTCTTGGGAATTTGTCATATTTTCAGTGATAAATTCCTATAATTATAGTTGTTCTCATGTCAGGCTAATTATTTTGTGTAGGATTATGATGAGACTATTATTGAGAATTATTTACTTTTAAAGAATAACTCTTTTTTTATTTGCTATTGGGTTAGTTGTTTATTATTCACTTGTATATGTCTGTTTTAATACCTGATCACCATTAATTAGTATTTGTGATTTATATTACTATTGAGAGATTCGATGTAAATTAACACATGATAATAAACAACAAAAGTCTTATATTGATTGTCTATGTCAATATACTTTGTGAAATCGTTACATGATGATCTTTGTGATTTAATACATGTTTATATATTTGTAATTTACTTATGTATTTGTAATTTAAAGATGATTAAGTTCACATGTACACATAGAATGAATTGACCATCGAGAGAGACTTTAGATTAATATTGAATCACTGATTATTAACTTATGCAATATTCTTGTTATTGTTGATTATTTGTTATTATTTTGATTGATATCCTATAATTTGATCAATTTACTATAGTTTTAGAGATTCATGTCACGACTGAGAGGCAAATATAGTTCTAGCTCAAATAATAAAAGAGATTAAATTCGATAGGAGATAGAGATATACTCCGCTCTTCCGATCTTGTGATGTTCTAGTTTATTTCTTGCGTTTTTATCCACTCGCATCCATCATGGAGATATAGGAGGATCATAGATAAAAATAGATTTGATTTGTATCAAGAGAGCAAATTGACACATAAGGAACATCGGTTATCAACATATCATGAAAACTGTTCAAAAAAAAGTAACGCATGGTTCTAAGTGGGTCAACAATGGTTGATTTGTAATTTTAATATCTTATTGATTTTATATTTTTAAGATTTGTAAATAATTTTAACCATTTATTTTCTTATATAGTTTTCTCAATTATTTCTTAACAATTAATTGTGTTTTCTTTAAATAAAGCCGATATCAATTGGAGTGAAATTTAATAGATTCAGTTCTTGCAAGTTTGACACTCTGTATTCGCTACTATATTACTTGTTATCTATCTGTTCACTTGCGGGAGATGAAATAAGAAAAACATGTAAATAAGAAATATAATAATATCTTGCTTTTAAAATGATGATGATGATGATAGAGACTTGTCACTGTATCTATTGGACATTATTTTCCATAAAATAGTGTCCAATAGATATAATAAAATGTGCATAGTTTTTACAAGGTGTGGAGTTAAATTCATTCCGTCATGTGACAAAATGTATTTTTTAAAAAACAAATTTTATTACTACCTCCCCCCAAAAAAGATAGTCTATTATTCTATTTTTGTCCGTTCTAAAAAGATAGTCTATTCACTATATTGAATATGTATTTAATATTTCATTTTTATATGTGCCCCTAATTAATTATTGTTATTCAACTACGTATGCATTAAAAAGTATTTCAAGAAATTAATGAGACATAAATGTATATATAGAAAAATAAAGTAAAATTAAATGTCTCAATCACATTACCTGTCAATTTTTAATCCGTATGAAAATACCTGTTGTTCTTTTTTTATGGGACGAAAGGAGTACATGACAATATCCTACCGGCACTGAGAGCGGGTGATCAAAATTGTCCCTCAACCATTTGGTTGATTATTACAACGCTCGATAATTTGTTTATTTAATTTCAAATTTAATTTAAAATAACGAGGGATGCCTAACCACCGTTGCATCAATTCTTCAGTAACTCCGGGGCGGAAAACCCTTTGGATGGGAAAAGGAGTGGCATTTCGACTCCCAATCTATCCTTTTGCTCTCCCTATTTTTCTATGTCAAAAAGTATCAACGCGACTAAATTTTGTCAACATATTTAGTTTTCAGTTGCAATAACTCCTTGCTCTAAAACTTGACCTTTAAGAAAAATTACAGAATTCATGTGTCAATTATGTTAACGTTAACACCAGGTAAAATAGCAAAATTGTGAGAGTACTTTTGATGTCAAAATTGCACGTTTGCGTTGGTAATTGAATGAATGATCAATTGGTAACCGTTGATAACTCTATAAGCAATGTTGGAACCTTTTTGCATGGACAAATTATTGCTACAAATTGAATTAAAAAGATAAATATATATTTCCTTGATTTATTTATTTATTTATTTTTTTAAAGTACAAGTTAAATGTAAAGAAATAAACAAACCAAAATAAATGTTAAAAAATATCCACACAAGTTTGATGTTGGTGGGACTCGAACTTAAGACTTAACGATTCCAGGGCCTAAGTCTATGTTTTCTTGAATTTGATTGTCCAACGATAATCAGGGATTATCATCATGCAATAATATGGTAATCATCTTCTAATCATTAGACATTGTTAAGCAATTGTAAAAAAATTTATTAGATCCAACATAACTTTTCATAGGTTGAAGGTCCAAGATAAATAATATACAAAAGTTAAAAACACAAACTCGTTGTCTATTGTTATAGCATTATATCGAACCGTATACATCTAAAAACTTGGATAATCGATTCAGTGAGCAAATTAATGTACCTCAAAGAAAGAAGCAAGAAGAGATCAAATTCGTGCTGTCAAGATTTTCAGTTTTCAAGATGAATAAGTTAATACAATAAAATAAACTTCAAAAAAAGAAAAAGAAATGAAAAACTTATGAAGCTTGAACCTATGTAACATCTGAGATCAGATGCATTGCCAAAGGATCTTCAGTTGCCCAACCGAATGAACAAAATCGGGTTGAAGAGTTTAACGTCCCGATTCGATCAAGAATCGGGTATATCATCCGGCCTTTTCTTCATCTCCATTGAGGCTTCTGCTGCATTTGAGGAAGAAATGGAATTTCATTATTTTTTTCTTCAAGAAACTTGAAATGGAGGAGGCACAAAGAGAATGATGTGATTGGTGAATAATGAAGTTAACAAAAGATGAGGAAGAATTGGCTTGGTGGAGAGAGTATCTTCTAAGCATATGCTTCCACCACTAATTTGGTTTGCTTTGCCTTTTTTCCCATCCCTACTTTTTGATAAATTGCTATGCTTAAATTCAATATTTAAATTGAAAACGTTTATTGACCATTCTTTATTTTAATTTTTCTTTTCTTTTCGTAATTCGACAACTCTATGTTAGGATCAATTTAGATTCCAATACTACCTTTTTGTGGAGGAAGTTGTAGAACTAGTAAATTTTGCAATTAAAGTTGAAATGAGGAAACTAAGAAAATAGATGAACAATAAACAAGGGGCAAACTTGTAGAAGAATTTCAATACTTGCAAAAAGATTACAATACCTTATCTCTCTCTACACACAAGGAGAACACAATGGATTCTTTCTCTCTTATTGTAGGAAAAGACAACTCTATTCTAGGAAGGAAAAACCAAAATACACATTTAGGAGAAATCTCACTTTTTTTCTCTCTAAAACTCCTCTCTCTTTTCTTTAGAAATAGGTTATGAAACTAATGAACTCTTGCCCCATTTATAGAGTTCATTTCTTAATCTCCAAGAAAATTAAACCGTCATAGACAACTCATAGACAACTCGTGCTTGGTTGTCGCTAGCTATGCGGTCTTCAAGTTCGACTTGAATTATTCCCTTTACAACTCATGCTTATTTGTTAAGTCCAAGTCTTAACAATTAAGAAATCTTACACCGCCTTTGACTTGGTCAATAGGAGTGTTCGATTCAATTTTAAACTCTTAAGGATAAGATTTATCCTTTAGCAAGTTGAAGAGTTTGATTTGGATTCGAACTCTTACTTTTAAACTTATCTACAAGCTTCTACAAAAGTGACTTTACTATAACATTTCTCCCACTTAAAGTCATTTTTGTTGTAGCTCTTGCTTCCTTTCTATATTGTCATTTTCATGTTGCTTATGTTCCACCAGGCCAAAAGAGGATCGACATCGTATAAACTTGTCAGCGTTTATCTGGCTTTGTCAACATATCTGCTATGTTAACTTTAGTGTGGATTTTCTGAATATCCACACTTCCTTCTTCCACCTTCTCATGTACAAAATGATATTGTACATGAATATGCTTTGTCTTTTGGTGAAATGCTGTATTCTTTGCTAAATGCAAAGCGCTCTGACTATCACAAGATAGAGAAACCTTCTCCTGCCTGTGTCCGAGCTCCTCCATTAACATTTGAGATCGGAAGACTGCCTCTTTGCTAGCATGTGTAGCTGCTATATATTCTGCCTCTGTCGTAGAAGTGGCCACGATAGACTGCAGGTTTGAAACCCAGCTTACAGCTCCTCTAGCAAGAGTAAACACATATCCTGTAGTGGATTTACTTTTGTCAAGATCACCTGCATAATCTGAATCAACATAGCCTCTGACAACAAAGTCTGATTCTCCATAATATAATACAACATCTGAGGTTCCCTTGATATATCTCAAGATCCTCTTTACTGTATTCCAATGCTCTCTGCCAGGATTCGCCATATATCGACTAACCGCTACTACTGCTTGTGCAATGTCTAGTCTTGTACAAATCATAGCGAATATTAGACTCCTCACTATTGATGCATACGGTACTCGAGACATCTCCACCCTCTCTATTTCTTTGCTAGGACTCATACTTGAGGATAACTTGAAATTAATAGGAAGAAGCGTATTAATTGGCTTACAATCTTGCATATTGAAGCGCCGCAAGATATTCTTCAAATAGTTTTTCTGAGAAAGAAAAGCCAAATCTTCCTATTATTTCTGTCTCGGTAAATTTGCATCCCAAGAATCTTGTTTGCTGGTCCCAAGTCCTTCATTTCAAACATCCTAGCCAACTGTGCCTTCAATTCTTCGATACGATCTTTGTTGGGGTCTGCTACCAACATGTCGTCAACATACAACAACAAAGTAATGAAATCACTGTCACCAAATATCTTTTGATAAGTACAAGGATCTGAATTCAGTCTGTTGTATCCAAGGCTCATGATGAAGGAATCAAATCTCCTATACCAACACCACGGCGCCTGTTTTAGACCGTATAGAGATTTGTTCAACTTGCAAACCAAGTTCTCTTTTTCTTTTTCTTCAAATCCTTCTGGTTGGAGCATATAAATCTCTTCTTCAAGTTCTTCATGAAGAAATGCAGTTTTCACATTTAACTACTCTAAGTGCAAGTCAAATGTAGCACACATTGCCAAGACTACCCTAACTGTTGTCAGCCGAACAACAGGAGAAAATATTTCATTGAAATCAATATCTTCTTTCTGAGCGTATCCTTTTACCACCAATCTAGCACGATATCTCTCCACTTGATCATTGACATCTCGCTTTATTTTATAAACCCATTTGTTGCCAATGGTTTTTCTTCCTTGTGATAGTGGAACAAGCTCCCAAGTCTTATTTTTATGGAGTGCCTCAATTTCCTCTTGCATTGCTGCCATCCATATAGAAGCTTCTTGACTGTTTATAGCTTCATTGAAAGTTGATGGCTCTCCATCCTCTGTTAATAGACAGTATACAACATTGCCTTTCATTAGGTAATCCGAGTGCCAGGCTGGCAGTCTCTTATCTCGTATCGACTTTCTGAGTTCTGGAGCTATAGACTCAGCTTGTTCTTCCTCTTCGTGCTCTTGTGTTGCTTCAGAAGATTCTACTACTTGTTTATTTTCAATCTCAACTATAGTAGTCTTTGGTGTTTCTTTTGAAGTGCTATCATTTTCCTTGTAGCTTATCATCTTGTAAATATTACATCTCTGCTGATAACTACCTTGTGGGCAGTGGGATCCCACAGACGATACCCATTAACACCATCAGTATATCCCAAGAAAATGCACTTTCTGGATTTCAGATCCAGTTTCAATGTTTGTTGGGAATTGTACATCACATATGCAAAAGAGACAAATATATAAATATGTAAATAATTAGCGGGCTTGCCAGTCCACATCTTCATCGGTGTCTTCAAGTCTATTACTGTTGATGGAGAACGATTTATCACATAACAGGCGGTATTAACTACTTCTGCCCGAAATGATTTGGCTAATCATGCAGTCCTCAACATTGCTCTTGTTCTTTCTAACAATGTTCTATTCATCCGCTCTACTACTCCATTCTGTTGAGGTGTATATACAATTGTGAACTGTCTTTTGATCCTTCTTGCTTGCAAAATGCATCAAACTCATTGCTAGTATATTCACCTCCATTATCTGACCTTAGACACTTGATCTTTTTACTGGATTTAAGTTCAAATTGTGCTTTGAAGACTTTGAAAACTGAAAACACATCTGCCTTCTTCTTGATTGGATACACCCAACATCTCCTCGAATAATCATCAATAAAAGATACAAAGTATCTTGCACCTCCGAGGGATGTAACCAGTGCTTGCCAAACATCAGAATAAACTAGCTCCAAAACACCCTTACTTCTGGCATTCGAATTGCCTAACTTCAACATGTGTTGCTTACTAGTGACACAATGCTCACAAAAGGGTAATGATACCTTTTTGAGCCCCGGAAAAAGCTTTTGTTCAGTGAGAATCTTCAAACCCTTTTCTGACATGTGACTAAGCTTGCGGTGCCACAACATCGTTGATTCTTCTGCTGAAGTACTTGATGCAAGAGATGCTTCTCCTTATTGTATTATCTCTCCTTTGAGCATCCACAATTTAGAAGCTATCTTTTCAGCTTTCATTGCCACAAGCGCACCTTTTATCACTTTCATGATACTATTCTCACACTCAGTCTTACTTCCAAGATCATCTAAATATCCTAAAGATATAAGATTTTTCTTGAGACCTTTCACGTGTCGTATCTCTCTTGGATAGTACGAACTATACTATCATACATTTTTAATTTGATGGTGCCAACTCCAACAATCTCTAAAGCATAATCATCGTCTAGGAATACTGATCCTTCTGAGATTGGCTTATATTGATGAGACCATTCTTTCCGAGATGTCATGTGCCATGTGAGATCCTGAGTCCATCAGCCAGACATCAGCAAAGCGAGATCTACCTTCTGTAGTTGCTTCGCTATATAGGACTTCACCATCTTCTGAGGTACTTGCAACCTTACCTTGAGGCCTTTTTGTATTATTCTCTACATTCTTCTTATTACTCTAACATTCTTTCTTGAGGTGCCCTATCTTGCCACAGTTGTGACATCTCTTCTTGCTTCTCGATTTGGATCTACCATGACTTTGGCTCCCACAAGTATAACATCCTGGAAATTTCTACAAATTAAGGTAAGTAACAAAATTATTGCTTTAAAAGAAATACTTGAATTTGTATAATTTATGTGATGGGATTAGGATATTATGATCGCGCCACTTGTCATTCTCATATCTTGATATATGTTAGTAAACTTATTAATACATTTGGCATGCTCACAATTTGAAATGTGTAAATCAAGACACTTAGTAGTTTTACAATTAATTAACTTGATAATTTGCCAAGTGTAGGGGACATTTGTTAGCGTTGCAATTAGTGTATTCAAATGACGATTTAAATACAATTACGTCCTTACTTATATAAAAGGACATTTGTCATTTTTGTGTAGATAATTGCTTATTTTGCCAATTTTAAGACATGTGTTATTACTAGAAGGTGCCAAGTGCCAAGAAAATGTCATTTTTGTAATTAATAAATCAATATAATCTTGCCAAGTGTTAAGATATACTATTTTATGATTTATTAATTGTCATTTTTGCTAAGTATCCTATAGAATTAATTAAGTCCTCATTTTTGCCAAGTGTCTAGGACATTTGGTAGCTTTATCATTAGTGGATCTTAGAGGCTAATTAAATAGAATTAACTCATGTCCTATATAAAAAGGCAATTGGATTAAAACTTTCATACAACTACAAACAACCTCCACAGACATCTCCCACGTCCCTTTACCCTATAAATTACATATTGTTGCCTATTCATAATATAAAAATATAGTGGTTAAATGTTTTGACAAAAGTAGAGATACAAGTGAGGAATATCTACCTTTCGGGAAATCAAATTAAAGTGAGCAATCTAATACTTTGATTCCTTTTATACATGCACAAAGTTTTGATGAAATAAACTTGTATTTTAATTGGTGATTCCTTGAGACAAACATGGATTTTGTTGCATTATTATTGAAAGAAAGATTGGTTTATTGCATTTGTATCACTAGTTAATTCTCTACCCGTTTTGTATTGAATTGTTTTGAATTGTTTCTTACACTATGACCTATTCAATGATTTTGGGATAGGGAAGATTAGTGTGGTGTTTGCTTTGAATATGAACTTCGGTATGGGTCTACCGGGGTTCATTGTGGATCCACTTAATTAAATTAATATGAAGCTGACGCACACTACGAGTAGTAGTTTAACTAGTGATGGGGCTCATTTGTGCATCCAAATGCTCTGCGACACACATGATTTGTCGAAAATGCATTTCCTAAATGAAAGGTGAATCAATATATTATGTTATTCACTAAGTACTTTTGTACTCACCCCATCTTTTATAATCTTGTAGGTATTAAATTATTAAACTTTGTGGTTGGGTCGTCCTAAAGGAATAGAGGATACATGTATGTGATCGAGACTTCGGTGTGTGGCCATGGTTTCGTTGTGGGTGGCCACGATAATTTTAATTATCAGAGTGTGCAGCAAAAGCATTTCGATGTTTTGAACTGTATTTGTATCAATTTTTAATCGTTAAAGGCATCCGCTATTGTTAAAATTCAATTCGTCACAGTTGATATCAGAGCATGTTCCTGCGGCCTCACATACATGTATCGCTCCTACTCGGACGGATCTGTGCATTTATAGGTATTAAGATTGTTTATATTATCCGTGCACTTATAGTTATTGAGATTGTTTAGGTTAATCGATCATTAATTAAAATGACACTGGTGATATAGATTTTGTTCGTAAAAGATTATCAATTACTATTAATACATGAAAATTGGAAATGAAAAAAAAAAAGAGAGGGGCCTACTATGCGGCCACACAGTACTAACCATGCGGCCGTATGGACACCTGTAGAGACAGCGGAATGCATTCCGCGGCCACATGAGGGCAACAGAAAATTTTTTTCAAAAAATCCGATTTCTTCTATACGGCAGCATTGTATAAGTCTATGCACCCGCATGGTATTAAAAATAGCCTTTTCTGCAATTTTGCACTGAGGTCTCCGAACTTCCTATTTTCGTGCAGATCAGTCCAAGACAATTATTTTATGCACTTTTAAACCTTGAAATCTATTTCTTTCTCATAATTAACCCCTAGTTCGATTGGAAAGATTTCCTTTTGGCTATTTTGCACTCAAAGTAATCCTTGTAGGTTATTATTTAACCTATTTTGAATAGATTTCAAATAAATTGTGTAATTGGATTGTTAAGGCTTTGAACACTTAACTTTTGTAAATTTAGGGTATACGCTTTTGAAAGTAATAGTTACCGCTACAACGCTTAGCAAATTTAGAGGAAAAAATTTATTTAAGGAGGGGTAGATTGTAACATTCTGGAAATTTCTACAAATTAAGGTAAGCAATATAATTATTGCTTTAAAAGAAATACTTGAATTCGTATAATTTATGTGGTAGGCTTAAGAGATTATGATCGCGTCACGTGTCATTCTCATATCTTGATACGCTCTTCCGATCTTTAAGACATTTGGCATGCTCACAATTTGAAATGTGTAAATCAAGACACTTAGTAGTTTTACAATTAATTATCTTGATAATTTGCTGAGTGTGGGGGACATTTGTTAGCGTTGCAATTAGTGGATTCAAATGACCATTTAAATACAAGTACCTCCTTACTTATATAAAGGACATTTGTCATTTTTGTGTAGATAATTGCTTATTTTGCCAATTTTAAGACATGTGTTATTACTAGAGGGTGTCAAGTGCCAAGAGAATGTCATTTTTGTAATTAATAAATCAATATAGTCTTGCCAAATATCAAGATATGCTATTTTATGATTTATTAATTGTCATTTTTGTCAAGTGCCCTATAGAATTAATTAAGTTCTTATTTTTGCCAAGTCTCTAGGACATTTGGTAGCTTTGTCATTAGTGGATCTTCGAGGCTAATTAAATACAATTAACTCATGTCTTATATAAAATGACAATTGGATTAAAGCTTTCATACAATCACAAACAACCTCCACACACATCTCCCACGTCCCTTTACCCTATAAATTACATATTATTGCCTATTCATAATATAAAAATATAGTGGTTAAATGTTTTGAAAAAAGTGGAGATAGAAAGTGAGGAATATCTACCTTTCGGGAAATCAAATTAAAGTGAGTAATCTAATACTTTGATCCCTTTTATACATGCATAATGTTTTGATGAAATAAGCTTGTGTTTTAATTGGTTTATTGCATTTGTATCACTAGCTAATTCTCTATCCGTTTTGTATTAAATTGCTTTGAATTGTTTCCTACACTATGACCTATTCAATGATTTCGAGATAGGGAAGATTAGTGTGGTGTTTGCTTTGAATATGAACTTCAGTATGGGTCTACCGGGGTTTATTGTGGATCCAGTTAATTAAATTGATATGAATCTTATGCACACCACGAGTAGTAGTTTAACTAGTGATAGGGCACAGTTGTGCATCCAAATTCTCTATAACACACATGATTTATCGAAAATACATTTCCTAAATGAAAGGTGAATCAATATATTATGTTATTCACTGAGTACTTTTGTACTCACCCCCATCTTTTATATTCTTGTAGGTATTAGATTATTAAACTTTGTAGCTTGATCGTCCTAAAGGAGGAGAGGATACATGTATGTGATCGAGACTTTGGTATGTGGCCAGGGTTTCGTTGTGGGTGGCCACGATAATTTTAATTATCAGAGTGTGCAGCAAAAGCACTTTGATGTTTTGAACTGTATTTGTATCAATTTTTAATCGTTAAAGGCTTCCGCTATTGTTAAAATTCAGTTCGTCACAACTACAACCACGTTCCATTTATCTATCTCTCATCATTGATAGGGCCTCAGCTTGTTGTGAGTTTGCTAACATGTCTTCCTTATTCTTCCACCTATTTTCTTCTTCCAAAATAGCGGCTGCGACATCCTCAAAGACTAAAGAGTCTGAGAGAACATTATTAGTTAGGATGATGATGAGTTGATCATATGAATCTGGTAGGCTTTGAAGTCGAAGTTATGCATGCTCATTTACATCTATTTTGCAACCCAACTTTGAGAGGTTAGAAAATAGTGTATTCATTGTGTTGATGTGATCCGTCACTGGAGAGGATTACGCCACCCGAAGAGTGTAGAGTCTTCTCTTTAAGAAGATTTTGTTGTGTGTTGACTTGGCCTCATATAACTTTATTAAGGTCTCCCAAATCTCTTTTATAGTTTGTTTCTCTTCTATCTTGACAAAACTTCATCAGAAAGGCCTAGATGTAGATTTGCCATAGTAGTGCTATTCATCTTCTTCCACTTGCTATCATCTGTCATCTCAGCTGGCCTTTTTCCAATTGCCTCCAAACAATCTTCTTTTGTTAAGATTGCCTCCATCTTCATTTTTCACTTGTTAGGATCGATTTAGATTCGGATGCTACCTTTTTGTGGAGGAAGTTGTAGAACTAGCAAACTTTACAACTAAAGTTGAAATGAGGAAACTAATAAAATAGATGAACAATGAACAAGGGGCAAACTTATAGAAGAATTTCAATACTTGCAAAAGGATTACAATACCCTCTCTCTCTACACACAAAGAGAACACAATGGATTATTTATCTCTTATTGTAGGATAAAACAACTCTATTATAGGAAGGACACATTTAGGAGAAATGTCACTTTTTTTTTTCTCTAAAACTCCTCTCTCTCTCTCTTCTCTAGAAATAGGTAATGAAACTAATGAACTCTTGCCCTATTTATAGAGTTCATTTCTTAATCCCCAAGAAAATTAAACCGTCATAGACAACTCATAGACAACTCGTGCTTGGTTGTGGCTAGCTATGCGGTCTTCAAGTTTGACTTGAATTATTCTTCTTCCTTTACAAGTCATGCTTGTTTGTCAAGTCCAAGTCTTAATCATTAAGAAATCTTACACCGCCTTTGACTTGGTCAATAAGAGTGTTCAATTCAGTTTTGAACTCTTAAGGATAAGATTTATTCTTTAGCAAGTAGAAGAGTTCGAACTCTTACTTTTCAAAACTTATCTACAAGCTTCTATAAAAGTGGCTTTACTATAACACTCTACATTGATGTAGTCAACTCTACAACTACATCTTACATCGCAAAATTCTATATTGATGTAGTCATGTAGGGTGAAGAGAACCAAACATTAGAAGAAGTTACCCATAAATTTGTATGATTATATCAATCAATCAAAATAAAAACTAATTTAAAGGACAGAAGAAAAGCATGCCATCTAATTGACAGGAGATCATGACTATTGATTTTAAAGGATAGAAGAAAACGATGTAAATGTAGTGTGTCTGTGACCTTGTCTTTGTTTATTAAAAAAAAAGAAATGTTAATGGTGAATTTACGAATGATTAATTCGACGAATGGTCACTTGCTTGTGCATTTTGTTGCTACTCAAAGCGCCTTTCTTCCCCTACTCAAAGTTGGACAAATTTAAATTTGTTCATGCTGCATAATTTATTATTTTAAAAATTAAGATTTGCAACATGACACCATCTTACCCCTAGTTGGCAGATTTTAAACCACAGGCGTCGTTGCTTAAAACTTGTCGAGGTGACAATTAACTATTAATTATTAAGTAGTATTAATTGACCGAAATTTCTAAAAATAATTCACGTGAATGTCATTTAAGAGAAACAGTATATAATAAGCGTGAAATATGCAACAATATCCTATGAATGGACCAGTACGTAGTACCGGGGCCACTGTCCGTCTCCGTGCATTATAATAACGTGTTTTTCAGAAGATGGTATGACAATCGAATGCATGGTGCCTTTTTCCAAATTTATAAGAAATTAAAAATAAGATTAATGCCATATGACATTCAGAAATGATCAAGGGTGGGAGAGTGCCTCCATTACCTCACATGTCACCAGCTAGGCCCACGTATAAAACCACTTTTATGTGAAAATGATAATTCCTGATATGTATGTATACAGAAAATACCGACAATAGAATTGATAGGATATTGGTTTACCCATATATCACACCACATCATGTAACGTGTGGCCATACACATAGACCACAAATATTATCAAAAATGATCTACAGTCATATATTTGATATCAATATGTCGTTAAACATTTATGTAGTGTTTCAGACACGCGTCATCTAACACACCATATCATGTCTTGTCATGTAGTATGCCATACATCCAACGCCCCCACATAGATAGATAGTCCACCAGATGTTTGGTACTATATCATAACTGTAAATATTACTCATGTGACAAAACTGTTACTAAAAAAAATGTAGAAGGGTAGATATTTTCTAATGCATTTGTACACCTACCGTGCCATGAGCGGATTGTGAAAAAAACAGTGCGACATTGTGCAGTGGCACATCACTGATCACTGCACTGAGAGAATGAAAGGCCGAGGCTCCACCGTGTCACCGCCAAATTCGATGAAGTCGCCGGTACGGCCAAC